>QQSS02052546.1:0-18169 GCA_003687565.2 Craspedacusta sowerbii
CTATCTATCTATCTATCTATCTATCTATCTATCTATCTATCTATCTATCTATCTATCTATCTATCTATCTATCTATACATCTATCTATGCAACCATCATTGATGTCTTTCTTAGTACGAGAACGAAATTGTTCTTAAAATCTCCAGAGCAATCACAGTGACTGGAATCGCTCCATGGCAAGTCTTAATTAAATTTGCGGAAAGTGGTCTGCAGTACCCAACCCAAACCCATTGCAGCCATACCCTGAAGTCATGGTTACATGAGGTTGTAAACTTACACAATCAAAGAGTTAGTGAAAGGAAATTTTCGAAGAGGAAATGGACAGCAGAATCAAGCACTAAGCTGAATGGCAATGGCAACTCCTCCACCGGTTCTACAACTTGCTAAACTGCATCGCCATAAAAGACTCGTCATCTGTGTGATTCTGATCGTGGGACAGGAGAATATTCATAAATTTCTCGAACATTTCCAAAGCCTTTTCCATGTCTTACAGGAACACACGGATCTCCAGAAGATTTACTTAAATGGGATGAGCCACATAAGCAGTGATTTGAAAAAATAGCCAAATCAACTCGTTTCTTACAATTCGTCATCAAAGAGTACAGTTATACAAGTTTAGAGTAGGGTTGAAATGTATGAGTCTCGCAGTGCTACAATACAGAAGATTCAATAAAAATTGCTAGATTGATATTTATATACTTTACTTACTGAAAACTATAATCTATTAACAACAACAACAAACTTTGGCAACACCATACAGAAAATCTTCATTACAGCTTTATTCACTGCACACAACAGAGAGGCAATTTAAGAAAGTTGATTTTTAAGGCAGCTTTGTGGCAATAGAAGCCAATTGATCATCAATGTAAGATTGGAACCACACAGAGCACAAACACTGGCTGCAACTCTGCACAAGCATCCTAACAGACAATTTCGTTACAGCACAAAAAACTTTGAACAACAAACGATAAACATCTTCAAATAGTTTAATATCATAAACTGCACAGCAACTTGACAAAATAGCACAAAAAACTAACTTATGCTCTTTACAAGAAGATACTTTTGTAAGTCAAATCATATCAGCTTAAAAGGCATATCCTATTTGTACGACAAGAAAAAACAAGGCACATAGCCAATTAGGGCAGTAGATATTGCCTTCCACCACTTACTTGAAAACACCACTACCTTAAATTCACAAATAGTTGATACAAAACAAGACAAAGTACTGCAGATGCTTACTTCAATATAAAAAAAAATTCTGAACAAGACTGCTTGGAGAATTGCATAAGGATTGAAAACCATACAAGAAACACGAATAAGAAATACGAACTGCTGCTTTTTAAGCACTGCTGCTGCCGAGTGCAATTTAAATGACATCTTCAACAAATAAAAGAGTAATGTGCTGGTCGATCGCAGAATCTGGAGTATGCAACCACAATTCATGGCACCATCATGATCTTAGAAGCATGCACATGTTCAACAGCCCTCATAGGTAATGTCCCCTGATCAATATCAAACTCATTGCATAACTGAGGTCATGGAGAGAGTAGGCAAGGTAGGAAAAAACATCAAAATAAGTCTCGAAGATTGGCCTGCCCTGGCGTACTTTCCTGGAAGCTGAAAACACTTAAAGACAAGGGCCTAGAAACAAAATGCATGGCAGAATGCTCACCGTGAAAGCACCGACGACATATACATATATTTTGGACAAGACACCACTTATTCCTTAATATAGAGCAAAGCAGGGGACCAAAATGCAGCGTCCAAAGTCAATCCCTTGAATCCACAACAATTTCCTTGAATCTAATTTTTAATTCGACCTTTTCGCGTCGAGTAAGTGCAAGAGCTCTTGCAAACGGCGACTGGCATAAGCAAGAGAAACCAACGCAGCTGCTCTCGTTCAATCAAGAAGACCCATCGCTTCACTACACGCAACCGTTAGTACAACATGATTTTGAACACCAAACTTTTGTGATCAAGGAGAGGCAGTCGAAGAGCGAGAATCAATGCGAACACACACGCAGAAAAATCGTGTCATGAAACTCATCCGGACCGGAAAAGAAATTAAGCACGTTGCAGAAATCTCTGCTGCAGAGCCTTGCCGTTCAAAGTCTTCCTTTAGCCCGTATCCAAAAAGATTCGCCTTTATCCAACTTTGCCATAACTATTGGTGCTCCTATGCAATCGAGCCATGGCTTACTTTATACTGTATAAAGTGAGCTATGATTCCTGCATATGGTAGCGTGACTTCCAGGTAGCAATCTCCGTGACATCCACGTGCGCATGCGCAGTATGACTGCCGGGCATTGTGCAGAAAGCTTACGTGTGCCGGGCACCAGGCGTTAAAAGGAAGCACTGTCAGAAAGTTGTCATTCACTCCATTAATTTTAAGGCAGAAGATAAATATTGCTCAACTATTTCTAGGTTCTTCGCATTTTGTGCCGATTGCCATTTTTAAGCCCTCGTCTAGCTCATTGTTTACTCTCACTGCCCAGTGTAAGGTTTCACTTCAATTTCCATAATCAAAAGCTTCAGAAAGCGCATGGATAGTAAGGTTTTGTGGGTAGTCTTCATGACTTTCCGGAGTCCGGCATTCTTTTTTTTCCCGGTTGCCATCGAACTGTTGTTCATTAAAAAGATACTCACTTGGGGGAGAGCATGTTAAAGAAGCCAAGGCGGTCTAAAAAGCCTGATGCTGAAGCTTATATTAGCTAGCTGTCGTCTTCAGATGTGATCCGATGTAATCTGAGCAGAGTAGCAAAATCTAATTTAATGGGATATATGCAAATTTGCACCTTATTCTTGTGGCATACCATAGGCTCTGGCAAAGAGTGATATGCCTGTGGGCAAAGCTGAGTTTTGGATGTAGCAATAAGAACTGTAAGAGAGGTAAAGATTTCAGGAAAGAGAAGAGCACAAGATTGCTTTTCTAGCTGAAGGAGTGATTCCATTGTAAGAATGCAAAGACCTTCAATGCAGTGAATGCCTGTTAATGGGAAGAACCAGTCGATTAGCCATTACAGATCACATTGTGCTCTCAAACCGAAGCCCTGACTTGGTTGCTTCTGGATCTAAAAAAGTCATGCTAGGTGAGTTGACTGTCCGGTGAGATAAGAGCATACTTCATTCACACAGAGGGAAGCTTTTAAAAGTCTGTGGAACTGCAAGGTAAAGTGAACAATTCACTATGGAAAGCCAAATATGAGCCCTTTCGGATGCTTTGGCATGGATCTGTTTGAGGAAAACAAGACTCAAAGAAGCACGCACGAAGCACATGACAAGGTCATATAAGAAGGGGCGTGCATGGGTCCTGCAGACATGTAGACATTAACATCTGGCAAACTTGAAAAGGCACATTACTTGCTTTCTGGACCAAGGTGCAGCAATGCATAGGTGTTGCATCCCCCACCCACCCACCCCCACACACACGCAAACGCACACTGAAATATATTGTTATGTTTTGCGTCTTGAACAGTGCCCTTTCTATTGCGTAGTAGCTGCCATGAGACACTATGTGATCAACTTTAAATTTCAAGCTAGTCTTGTGTGCCACTTAATGATTAATATGTTCTTCTAGGGACAATAGTTGTTCAGAAATTAGTAGGAGCCCGAGGGGAAAGAATTCAAGTCTATATGAAATTAACCTTACTGATGCATGGATTAGCTGGCGGAAGAATTACTGGTAGTCCTTACCCCCAAGCTACCCATGTGCCTTGAAATGTATTGTTTGCATTTTTTTTTTTTGTGACTGACATGACCTTAATTTTTCCTTTTAGTCATAAGCCTTCAGTTCCCTCAAGATGACCATTTTTAACATGTATATATTTGACAGAAATGGGGCATGTCTCTATTACATGGAATGGCAAAGACGGAAACCTTGTACAATGTTAAAGGAGGAGGTAGTAGGAATGCTGCTTGCATAGCGTCGATAAGTATTTTATAGTCAGCATATATAACAAAGTATGGTTGAATGATTAGGTATAATATGGTAGTGAGAAGGTCTGGAGACTAGAATAGTTATATTACAATAGAATACTATTCTACAACACACATGCATATATATATATTCATGTGTAGCATGGTATGGTCGCTAGTGTTATGTAGTATCGCGTATCAAATCTATACAATATGGCAGTGGCCAAGTATCAATAATCTTTTTAAATCGGTGCTTCGGGTGTAGTTGGACGTATGTATGACTTTCTTTGTTTATCCTCTGCATTTCTGCTTTTAGGAACAGAAACTTATGTATGGCATGCTTTTTTCCCTTAAGTCATTTGTTACTCGCATGAGCCCATCTGACACGTATCCTTTAACAGTTATTTCCTTTTGCCGTCCAGTATTTAGTGTTATGTTTGGGCTAATAAATTGGTTTGAGTGCTAGTCTTCTACAGTAATCTAAATCCACATACTGTTTTCATTTTGGTTAGCAGCGATTTGTAAATGCACACCAATTCACTATTGGGAGTCTGAGTTTGAACTTGCTTTGCTATGTTTCTTAACTTGGAGCTCTCCAGTAGGGACGTTTTTCTAAATTACCGAACGAATAAGTACAAGCTGAATTTCATGGAAACCCCTACGGGAATAAAGGTTGTTCTGAACACCGACCTAAATGTGGGCACTGTGAATGATTACTTGCACGGAATATACAAAGTAAGTTTGTATTGGTTGTTTAGTTTCCATGTTCCGGTATTAATTGTCTTAGAACTGTGGCGTTGTAATTTGTCAAAGAAAAAAATCATATTATGGTTGGGTAGGTGTTATGTTTGGGTAGGTGCTATGTTTGGGTATGTATTGTTGCAGTTTGCGTGTTTGCTCTAACCTTGACTGCATGATGAGGCGCCTTAGTATCTATATGGCATTCAATTATGGAAAAGAACCAGTAATTTGACTTCACGGTATTTATGACTAGCCCGGCTGAAGGTTGTTGTAAATTAAGGGATCATGGGCGCGCGCTTGATGTTTCTGTCTGTATTGGAGTTTTCTCATGGTTATTACTATTATTGTTATTTTTTCAGCTCTACGTCGATTATGTTGTGAAGAACCCGACCATTGAGAACGGAAGACCCCTCGACAGTGAACTTTTTACAAGCAAACTGAACGCCTATATTCAGTCCCTTCCGATCTACAGTTAGTGGGATTAACTCGATGATTTGATGTCGCCTCGTTCTGACAGTTGTATAATTTCCTGGCGTAGCACTGCATCAGTTGATAGTGCGATCTACAGTTCTCTTGCAGATGATAAGGGAAGCTGTATTTGCCCTGCTGATGTGCAGAGATGACCTGGCTTTTACTTGCAGCAAGGCAATCCCTAACTTAGCTATAGTGGTGTTTAGCGGCGTCCCACTTAATCATGTGGAGACATATTTAAGAGATTGTTACAGAGCATGCATGTTTGGGTGATAGCGTACTGGACTGTTTGTAAGTTAGTCTTTGTTTGATAATGGAAGTTGTGCATTAATATACAATCTTATCTCAACAGATAGGATCTCTGCGAATTTAGTATATGTATAAGAAATCACGTTGGAGCCATACGACCATGTTTAAGATTCGGTAGCAGCTAGTAGGCATGCAATATTGACGAAAATCGCATTAACTGAAAAATGCATAGCTTGAAATTAAATGAAATTAGAACTAGCTTCAGTTACTGTCACGACACGTACTCTTAAGCCCTGGGACACATGCCAGACAAAGAATTACCAGTTAAAAGCCTCTCCCATGACTCTTTCCCGAAGGTTCCGGCGAGCCATTCTCTAGGGCCTCGAAAGACCGTAATGACCTTGCCACCGAGCTCGTCCGTCATAAGACCAATAAGCTTTATGATGAGACCAGTAGAAGAGGTCTTTCGTTTTCATGGCGATACCCAAATTAACTAACTCGTTTATCCACTTCATCGGAAAAGTCTTTGTAAAATCCGTACCTTCCGATTTCCTAAAGCATGGATTCTGTGCCCATATAACATCACAAAGCCCCTATATTTGAAACATAATCGTAATTGCCGTTTTACTAAAATGTCATATGGCTGGTCTGAAGGAAAGTTTTTTTCATAAAGATTTTTGGACTGCCCATGTGGCAGTCCCTAAAGGTCCTGCTGAACATTATACGAGCCTTAAAGTTTGATCTATGACGTAATGCAAGTAATGTTTTACTTTCGTCATAAGTATTACGTCGCGTTGATCTCTTATGTTTCGTTGTCCGCCAGAGACAGAGTTATTCATTCATTTGAAAACCTCAGTTTCCAATTTTCGCATCATATCCAAGCTTAGTGTTCAGATCCATGTCAGGCCTCAACCACGGGTTTGATCGAACTCATGGATCCGATTTCTTAGCAATCAACCCATGCTGCAAGACCTGCTGTAGTACGCTTAGAACTACGTCATAGTACTATAAGTACTACGTCGCCTTTCCTTTGGGTTTCGACCTTGTTTGCCTTAATTGGCTCGCACAGTAAAAGCAGAGCGTTTGGAGAGTTGCGGAAATGAGGAAAAGGTTACTCCTGTCACCTGGTAAGATTCTTCTCGTCAAATACTTGTACCACGACATGACATCAAGAAAGAGACAGTCTTTCTGATCGCCTTCAGTTCTTTTACCAAGCGTGGCTTCGGTGTGCAATATAGGACCGACCACGACAAAGGTTTGTGCTGCTCGCACAGGATTTCTCCCTCTTTAGCAACACAACTCTATATATAGGAAATTCTATTTGTAATTAATAATCTTTCAACAATATCCGACATTGGATTCCTTCGTTTGAAAACGTGGCTGATGACATCAAGATTGAGCGTTTTACTCAAACTTTCGAGTTGGTTAACTCTGACTCAAGACTCAACCATGCATGTTGTTCACATCAAAGTATTGCAAGAACTTGCTTCGCTTTATATCGTAGCATTCCCCCGCCCCCCAACCCCGTCTGCTGTTGACCAACATCAGCAGCATGTGTAAGCCCGTTAAAGTTACAACTTAAAGCCAATGTTCCTCGTTGTTCCTAGATAGCTCGAACATATCTGCTAATAGCAGGACCCGATGTTTTCAAGTAAGTATCGTTATCTCTGATATCTATTTTGCAATGGCTTGTTATTCTCAACAATTGAATAAATTATGCTTGAAGGTTTTTGTTCGTCAGCTCTTTTCACTAACAAAAAAACTCGTTGCTGGGGTAAGCTATCTGATCATGCTTCGGACTGGTAGAGTATGGGCAGTAGACTGACGGCAATTATTAGTAGAAATAAGCAGCTACTAGACCAGCTAGAAGCTACATCTAAACTCGATCAATTGAGATATGAAAACAAAAGTTTCTGTCCGCATTTGGCCAGATGCCACAGTAGTATCGTAGTGGTCACAATCGGCCAAATTTCGATACTACGGGCTTTTCTTTGTTTTCAGATCCGACAAATAGAACCAGTTAGGCATTAGAGTACACTAGAACTTCAGTCTTTTTTCATTTTTTAAGCAACCTCTGGTTCAGAAATAGCAAAGATTTCCAGCAGCTCCAGTCAAACTCTTCTTGAAGGTTGTCACAACAACATGTCGTCGGCTTCAGTTTTCAACAGTACGTGCGCTATAAACTTATTATAGAGATCAGTGATCGTGATAGCACCCATGTACGCTTCAGTTACAGTTCCTTACCTTTTTGGCAAGCGCATAGTTTTTATTGTTTACATAGACTTCACTGTAAAATGCTTAGCTGGAAGCTCCATCAAGTCGTGCCGTGCTTGCATTCGTGTGCATAGATAGCTTTGTGTCACAGCGGCGCATTGTTTCTTTTGACTCAGACTTGGTGAATAGGCCAGGCTTTTGTACATACAGTTTCAAGTACTTTAAGTTAGCCTGCATGGATATGCATGAATCTATTTAGCAGATAAAGCTTTGATTTATACGCTAGCAACTCCATGACCTAACAAAACTCCATGAGTCTTCAAATACTGCGTCTCCATGGCATCTCGGACGACCAGATGGATCTCTAGATAGTTCTGCTGCTCATTAATAACCACCGGCGCAACCGCGTGCCGCCGAAGCGATAAATTGCAGAACCCCGGCAAAACTTGATCATGAACGTGATCTAAAACAGAGAAGCACGACTTGGCACACACGATAATCACTATCACTATCCTGCAGATGCTTCAACTGGAAGTTTTTGTGCCTACCTAGGTGCTCCTCGAACCGATTCGCAAATAGCCTGGAGGTTTCTCCAATGTAAAACCACAACAGCTTTTGTGCGGAAGCACGTGCAGAATCGTGATTGTAAACTTCTCTGCTCCAAATCGTGCTTCTCTCCTTTATATTACGCGCCAACTGATTTCCAAAAGGAAATCAAAGGAGCCATGTATATTAATTGGTTGAAGCCGTCATTGAATACTCTGTTTTACCATCTAACGTTAACTCTCTGTCTCTCTCCGTTTAGATTCTATCTTTCTAACTTTCTATCTCTTTCCTCCCTCACTCTCTTCCTTTAACAAAGTGTGTTTTTGCCACGTAACAATGTTCATTTTCTTGCTTTTGGTAACATCGCTAATTTTCAATTTAGGTTCTTACCCCTGTGGGTGGCGCGTTTACATCAAACATGATTTTAGAACACAAGGTGTGAAAAACCAAAAATTTGTTTTGATCAACGAAAGCTGCTAAACCTAACTTAAGTGCTCGTTTCGGACGTATTTTGATCAACACAGAGACGACAGCGCTTTACCAGGCGTTGAAAGCGAGAGAAGCATTGTCAAGCATCAGATTCCAATGGCGAGTTGGATACGCAGCAGAGCCAAGGATATGGCTACCTTGTTATCGCAACATCTCGTCTTGCCATTGACTGCTGGAAAAGGCGCATGGATTGATACGTGAACTGCTTCTCGCAGATGATCATGCTATTCACGTAATGCAGCACTTCAACTGTAGCCGTACTGAAGGTGGGTTGGGGTCGTGATATACCTCGAAGCGACGCTCAAGAAGGCAGTGAGACAGCTTGGCAGTGAAGGACAACAAGGATGAATGTAGACTGTTAGAAAGAACGAGTACCTTGTTTCGCAAAGTTTTGCTGGACATCATCGTTAAGGCGTCATAAAAAAAAAAAATTTTTAACCTCGCGAAGTTTACCTCTCATGCGTAGCCTCTCCTCAACTGCATCGGCGATCACCGGGATTAGAACGCGGAGAAAAAACCGCCAATGAAATAATGAACCAGTCCAAATAAACCAGAGAATTTCGTTGGAAAATCAGTAAAAACCAAGTGCAAGGCAAGGGAAGCAAGAAACGCCGGATACCAACGTTAGGTTGAAGGTAATCATTGACAATGCCGGTAAATGCAAGTATATTGGTACCACAGGTTTAAGATAAACAAAGGTCGGCACACAGCAGGTTTACAACTTGCATCGGCATGCCTAGCTCCGCTCTCTCTCTCTCTCTCTCTCTCTCTCTCTCTCTCTCTCTCTCTCTCTCAGGACAGTGCGATGGCAGTTCCAATATCGTTGGAGCATCGACCGAGCTTCCCTTTGAGAGGTTCACCCAACATCCGAGGACTGGCCTCATTTGCTCTCACCGACGATCGATGGACTGCGCATCCAGGGAAACTCCTGGCTCTTCACCAACCAACCAACCTGCAGCTAACCTTACTGACGGAGACGTTTTATTGCTTCATAAGTTGTAATTTACTGCACAGTCTTTCAGATCTCTGCAGTATCAACAGTGAAAGTATTGGGTGTCGTCAAAATCGGAAAACAAACTGTTATCCGGTCCAGAACTGAATGTCGAAGCGCGTGATCAAAGCAAATCGGACCTAAGAACACGGCCCCCGAAAAAACCAAATGGACAACCTACAATCGATTTTCTCGGAACATGGACTAAAAGCGATAATGATAAAAAATTCCAGCGTAACAGCGACGCAACAGAATACACAACAAGAAGAACACGCTTGAGTTGTCAATTACGGCAAACTACAATTATACCACGCTACTCCGTTAGAATATCTGCAACGCCAGGATGAATATCATAACATGATCAGGATTGTTACTTCTTCTTCATATGCCCCGTAGCCATTCTTAAAACCATGAATGTGGTAAATAATACGCCAATTACAGATCCATACATTGCTGTTCGATAAATGCTTGCATCAGCAGGACCTCTTAGATGAACGGGCATAGTGCCTGACTGAAACACACGCTGCCAATTGGCAACTTTGTTTGGCTTCTTGACATATTGGTCCCAGAAACCTCCCATGATCACAATCCGCAGTTCTATTACAACACTATAAAGATTGCCATAAATAAAAACAAAAAAAGATTAGGAAGCAACATAAAACACAGCACCACAGCTTTTTTGGGGGAACAACAGGTACCACAGTAGAAATCCAGGGACGAGGCATCCAACAAGTTTTATAAATCATATCTATCATATATACATACTATATACATACTATAAACATATATATATACACTATTAGGATATTAGTAATATATTAGGGTATTATTAGGATATTATAATTATTAGGATATTTGTAAAAGTTATCCAAGAAGAATCTTCGCAGTTGAGAGGCAAAAAACAAAGTTAGAAAGAAAACACCTAACATGCAATGATGGGAACAACAACACGCAAAGCCATCAAAATTAATACTTTCATAGGAAAGTTTCTTGGGTTTTAAATAAAGTGTCAGAGAATAATCAACCTTTACACAAATTTCTCTTGAACCAGACGAAGCCTACCACCTGACACAATAGGAAAACCATGCTTCACCCAGGTGACACAAAACTACATAACAGTCATTAAAAATAGAGGTAAAAATTGCCAAAAATTGCACCCACGAGACACCAACTATGAAGTACGGCTAGATGAAGATTGGAGAAAATTCGATTCCAGACTAGCTTTAAGGCACTTTAAGGAATCTTAGCTAACAAACTACAAAAAGTGACCCAGAATACACAGCGAACCGTAGCCAAATCAGGAGGAGAAAGACTTCCGCACGATTCCTTAGAACTATTAATTTAAGTCATGCGTAAGACATGTCTGCTCAAAACTATATTTGCCATTGAAGTTAATAAAAGAGCGGCCCACCAAGATGCACTATGATGTCAATGTCAGCTCCAAAATAGAATAGATGGGTTTGTGTTGGGAACTAAAGCTAATGAGAATTGCTAATTATTGGCAAGTCATTGCTTTGTAAACCATTTCACATACCATTAGACATACCTCAGTCAACTC
This sequence comes from Craspedacusta sowerbii, assembly GCA_003687565.2. Lineage (NCBI taxonomy): Eukaryota > Metazoa > Cnidaria > Hydrozoa > Limnomedusae > Olindiidae > Craspedacusta > Craspedacusta sowerbii. The sequence continues at coordinate 11,175 of QQSS02052546.1, forward strand.
TATTTAAGAATAAAATATCTTCTTCTTACACATGTTTTAACTCTTCCAAATTGTCTATATACTCCATGCCCAGGTTTGAACTAAGACATCTAGCTTTCCTTGCACATAGATTATAGAATGCGGTTTCTATGATTGTTGTTATGATTTAACAATGGTGTATTGCATTTTAATGATTAGTGATTTGAGATCCATTTATCAGCTGAGTTGAAATCAATGAACCACATTCTCAACCCTAGGGATGCAGCAATAGTTATGACAACCAATCCATATTTAATCTTCTCAGAGTCTGCAAATACATTTTATTTCATTGAAATATTTGAGACCAGATTAACTAACAGCACAGAAGGTCTTAGATAAAATGCTGCATTTCACAGTATCGATCTATTGCATTTTAACGATTAATGATTTGAGATCCATTTATCAGCTGGGTTGAAATCAATGAAGTTTCACCACCTGGAATGCAGCAAAAGCTATGGCAAGCAATCCGATCTTAATCTTCTACAAATAAATTTTATTTCATTGAAAGACCTGAGACCAGATCACCTAACAGCACAGCAGGTCTTAGATAAAGTAGCGTATTTCACAACCACTATTACAGTTGGGACACTAACATTTATCAAGCTATTTGTAAACAAAAAAAAAAAACATTTACCTCACTGCACAGGTAACCTGTTATATTAAATGAGTTTGTATATCCCAACTGTTCTGAGAGCTGAATATCTTTTCAAGCGCTGATTAATAAAACTTTTAAAGACATTTTAAAGCTTTGGAGTAACAAGTCCAACATAATATTTTACAGTTTCTCTTTGTTTCAACCTGGCTAAACTTGCCAAGAGCTTGCTAAGACCTTCACGATAGGCTGCTATAGTTAGGGACACAGCAAGTTTTGAAATTGCAACAGGCATGCTCCATAAAAGAAGTCAATTTATTTTTTAAATTGTACAAATAAATATCAGTGCCGAGTAAAGCTCCAGCCAAAGACACAGAAGTAGCTGTCAAAAGCTTAACTGAACTCACAATCAGTTTAGTATAGCTACATTGCGGGCTTCCAGCTTCAATAACAGAATGCAGTAGCGACACATTTAAAAGGCATAAGATAAGCACATGCGGCCTATCTTAGCAGAAGCTCTAAATGTTTAAAAATACCATGTAAAGGCTCCTCGTGCTACAAACAAGGAGCCCGTGTTTTCCTCGACACCAAACTAAACCCCTTGTATAGTGAAACTCAGTTCTGGCAGCCTCAGCAAACGGTCACTTTCATCATACCATTACGAACTATAACATGAAGGTCTTGACGCCGAGACAACTGTCGCAAAAAAAAAAAAAAAAAAAGATTTCATATCGTGCGACGAGATCCGAGAACATGCATGTCCATTCGTCCAGGGCGTCCAGTTCAGCGGTCTTATTGCCGAAAGATCTGCGCATGCTTTGATCACCTCTCTAGTCCGAGGCAGGCCGCTGGTGCGAAGGACTTCTCTCAGCCTATACTCTGCTGTACATGATACCTAGTTACAGGCGCTCATCACGACTTTCTCCCACTTCTCGCGCTTGGTGGCTGCTTTACTCGCATCGTTAACGGTTAGTCTTTGATTAGTCAGATCATTTTCGATCGATCGCCATCCACCTGCCTGATCGTTCTCGCTGGACTTGCATCCTTGCGTCTGGACTATTGACTACTCTCCGGTTATTAATGCTTACAAAAGCATTCTTTCGCAAACTCAGAAAGGTGGCATCCTCGATTCTATTAGCCCCGGGCTACAGAGGATGCCTCCTTCTCCAGCCAGTATATCTTTTTACATATTGTCGCATTTAGTTAATATTGAATTGCAATGATGGTGTTCCTTCGTATGTAACTTGCATTTGAGGAGAAAAATATATATATATATGTTGTTGTTGTTGTTGTTGTTGTTGTTGTTAATACTAGTCTGTAATATTGTTGTGCTTGCGTTTTTTCACTGGCAAAAAAATTTAGAGGAAGAAAAAGTAAGTTGATTTGTATGCAAAACTGCTGTGTAATAGACAATTTATTGCCGATGAGGTCGGTTATTTCTGCGTCTGTACCGGAAAATGTTGAATTGTCGTCGGCGAAGATCATGTCCGTCACATAGTTCTTAGCCGCATAGGACCTACTAAACCCTGCGTCTGTTTTCTAAGGCCTTTCTCATAACAGCATCTATGGCAGCATTAAATAGCAGAGGAGAGGCGACATCTCCTTGGCGCACATATCAATTGGGAGGTTTCTTGAGAAAGTTCGTTTGCTATCTTCACAAAGAGGATGAAATCGCTGTAGATGCTTTTAGTATTTGCATGGTTAAAGGAGGAACATACTCTCTTTTTAATGCACTCCACAAAGCCGCCTAGCTCCTGCTCCTCGCGCCATATGAGTCTTAAAAGAGCATGGAGTCCTTCCGACAACGTTTCATCGCCAGCTTTTCACCATCTCAGCAGTAATTTCATCGAAACCGGGTGATTTTCCATTTTTGTAATGAGCTGATTGCTGCTCTAACATCAGAAACTTTTAGCTCATCCATTCGAAATGGATTTTCTGATAGATCCACATGCTGAGGTTCTGGCAATAACCCCGAGTGTGGGTCGTGAGTGTAAATTTTCTGAAACGATTCTCGCCATCTCTTGAGAAGCCCGAAGAAAAAACTCTCCAGCGTGCCGTCAGACTTCAAAATATTTTCATTTTTGAAATCTCTTTTTCCGCCGAGTCGCCTTAGTGTTTGGTAAAAAGTCGAATACTCGTGTCTTGCTGCTGCTTCTTCTAAAAAGTTTGCGATGCACTTCCAGTAGTTTGTCGTTACTTCTTCAACATCTGCCTGCTTTCCTAAATAAGTTGGAGATATTGGTGTAAATTTACATTTTTACTGGCTTTCGCCTCTCTACTATATCTAAACATTCACTTGATATCCCAGGTTGTGCAAGGCGGCATCTTCTTAAGGTTTGCGCGTTGCAAACCTATTAGACAGGAAACTTTGGAATTCCTGCTTGACCACCGGTTCTTTCAGTCAGGACCAATTTCGTTTGAATGCCGGTCGTGCCGATCATCTTGGTCGTTGTAGTCGTAGCTGTAAGCTGGCACGGACAAGGTAGTGGTCGATCCTCAGGTCGCCGCATTGCTCTCCTATCTCGAAACAATAACCGGAATCGAGGATTGACCAATATGTAGTCTATAACGGCAGCAGCTTTGCCACTTGGCCTTCGCCAACTGAGCTGATGTTTCGGAGAAAGGCTAAATTTGCTATGGCATACTATCTATCTCTTTATACAGCGAAAAATAGCATCCGTAATCCATTGTCGATGACCTCACCGTGCCTTAACTTCCCAAGCGTTTCTTTTCATCCCACTCTCTCCATGCCAGCGTGCGCGTTTAAGTCCTCTGCCACGATGATCATATGGGTCTGTGCAAGTAAACCGAGTGTGTTTTAAATTTCTTTCAAGGCATCAGGACTAGTTTGAGCTTAGGTACAGAAAGCTAAGATATGGCCTTTTGCAGCGCCTAAGAACCGCAAAGAGTTCCGAAGGTTGAAGGCAACGACACTTGCGCCCACACGGCTGTCTACCGCGAAGCCGACACTAGCTTCTCGCTTGTAGCCACCTGAGTCGAAGAGCCTAGTGATATTGTTTGGATGGTAGTATAGGAAAATCATCCGGAAATGCGCAACTCAGATAGGGTCGCGATCGAGATGTTGCATATCGACAGTTCCATTTCAATATGACTAATAGTTGCATGATTACTACAAACTGTGTGGAAGGCATGCACGGCTAGATTGATCTTTGCCGAATTCACAGCTACTTGTATGGGCCTCTTGCAGCGCATCAACAGAGACAAATTTTAAAAAATCCATACGCGGGGTCTTTGGGAAAAACCAATGACTTCAAGATAGGTTAACTCTCTCAACCATCTATTTTTGTTTCAATGTGGTTTTGATGCTTACGGGGTCGCAAACAGTCTATATCTTGTACAAAATATAAAGGAGATCTTTTAAAAAAGAACTTCTTTCTGAGAGCACATGATTGATGCTCTCATCAGGCATGAATACGCCATAGTATAAGTAAGTCCAGTTTTCACATTTGATATGTGCCCAGCTTATCTTTCCTCGAAAGTGCATCAGCATTCATTATGATATGGTTCTGATGCCAGCCCTAATAACATCAGACTCAATTGCTGCTTGTGATTTGCAGATTCAAGTTTCTGAAAGCTGGAATGCTGTCCAGCACCTAGCAGCGAATAGCACTTCAGCAACTATTTGAATTCGACCAAATATTGACATTTATAATTTCTACTGTTCCCCAACACCAGAGGCGGTTGGTTGCTAGAGGGCTCATCAGCGGCGCTCATGGAAGCCGAATCAAAGGTGCGACATGTACTACAAAAACACAAACGATAAGCACAGTTGTTGGAACTGCTATTCTAATAAGTTCAAGTCCCATTTATCTGCCGTTGGAAAACAAAATAATAGTCTCCATGTCTTGGCATTCTAAGCAACTTTCTGATGGACTTGGGAGATGGCATGGGTTTGTGCGATGGCTGCCCTAAAACCCCTAAGGTCATCTAAATGGCTAGAAATAGCAAAAGATCTCTTGCATGTCGCTAGTTTCCATTGAAAGCCTCCTGCAAATAACGTCTTTGCTACTGAAGCTCTTCTTAAGATGCTACTAAATAGCGTCATGCCTTAAGCAAGGTTTGTTTAATGGGAAAGCTGCAAGTGGTGAGTTATCTGTACCTGCTTTCTCTATTCCACATAAAACTGTCAAATTTCATATTTAGCAGGACCTTACAATCGGGTAGATTTCTTTTTGGTTAACCCTAGATAGTCATCAATTCACCAATTGGCGAGTTACAGACACGCTCTTAATAAATTTTAAAGAAAATTCACCCTCGTTTTTTCTTAATCGGGACATCTTTGGACTGTTGCAGCAAGAACGGGTAGGGACTTAAGTTCCTCATACATAAAAAAAGACATCAAAAGTGCATCGATCATATTGATATAAGTTCATTCAGCCCTTCTACAACATCTCCATTTGGAACCCCACAAAGATGTCCTGGCGAGCGGCAGAGCAATGTATTGGATTGCCAAGAGCGTTTCAGAAAAATGAACACCTCACAATGTCTACTGCATCTCTTCAACATTACTCAACTTTGCAAAGGGCCGTTCCTTGCGCTTAGATCCACAGTTTTCGTAGCATTTTACAAGCAGTGGTAACATTTTGGTGTTTTTAATTTTCACGATAATTTTCTCTCATATCTTCTTTTTTCTGAAGCAAATGTACGCGAAGTACGCCATGACCACATGTACACTTCCTCAGTCCAACCCAACTTTACGTCAAAGAATACGGAGGAACCTGATGCAGCTCGCAAAGGCCGTTTGAAAGGTCTTGAAGAATTGATCACATTTACTTCCAAATTCAAGTAGACGTAGTCGCAAACAAACCCTGCCAGATGCAAGTTATGCACAGAAAAATGTTACTTATAATAGGCAATAACTGCACTTTTCCACGAGGTAGGTGAATTAATTGCATAAAAACCACTGTTTACAAAGCACCTGCGTCGACTCCTGATCTATAGATCCGACTCTTCTCTTCCTCTTAACAGGCAACGCCACAAAGAAAGAGAGAAATAGGCTAGGCGGTGAATTATGCACCAAGGCTGTTCACACCTTAGAATTGGCTACGTACTATTTTCATAATTTTTCCAGTGGATTTTTCTTTTTTTTTTTCACTTGCTATAGAGCCGTGCTAAATAATATTAGGTAAAATGATTACGCTCACGTTTTAACATCAGCTCATGAGTCAAACGGTACAGCAACGCCAATTTTCCTATGGTATGCCGTTTCGGGTATCATCGATTCAGCAAGACCACGGAGCAGGGTGATTAGGACTAGTCTAATAGGCGAATAACTACCAGCATTTCATCTTTAAACGACACCAACACCCAAAGCAATTAAGTAACTCTCAAACAACATCGCAACAAACAAAATTCACTACAAATAGGGTGAACAAAAATAAAAAATAAAATTTGTCTACAAATAGTAGTAATTGTGACGGACAAATAAAGGGGAGGAAAAAAAAAAGAAGAATCAAACTTGCGTTTGCATTCAATCTCTCACGCCGGAACTGAAATACCTCGGCAAACCAAACCTTACGGCACGATCTCAGAGATTATCAGGACCAGAAGCAATACCAAGCGTCCGGCAATATTTCCCATAGCCAAAACAAACCATAAATTCCAGGATCCGGAGAATGTGTACGCACATGGCTAACATAAAATATTAAAACCAGCTTGCTGCAGATGCGACCGTTACAACAAAGGTAAACCGACTTTCGCCCAAATGCTTTTGCAATTCTTGCGCAAACACATAACTCAATATATTAAATCGATAACATTATAAAAAATTTCGACAATTTAGTACACAAAAAAGCAAGAAATAAGAGGATGGACCGAATATGCAAAGAAGAAACTAATGTCAAATGCTACTCACTAATTAAGTTTAAAAAAAATCCACCTAAACGTCACAATAATCCACACCATAAAACATGCAACGGAATCTAAATATATCGAAATCTTAATCCATATACATTCATATTAGAATCTGCATACATAATAACGCATCAAACATAATGCGTAACCAATGCATCAAACATAATGCAAAACCAACTCATATCCATATGTATGCACAAAGATATTTAAATATTTCAATAGTAAGATAGATATATTATTCGACAGATAGATCGATATCTAAATATACGAAAAGTCCGACAGACAGATATAGAGCGACAGACACAAGCAGAGAGCAGCCGCACACATAGCAGAGAGCAAGTCGACAGAACGACAGACAGACACACAGACACACAGAGAGACGGTCACGTAGCGAGGCAGGTAGGTAGGTAGGAGGGTCGGTGGGCGGGTACATTGATAGATAGATAGATAGATAGATAGACAGATAGATAGATAGATAGATAGATAGATAGATAGATAGATAGATAGATAG
>QQSS02052657.1:0-18156 GCA_003687565.2 Craspedacusta sowerbii
TATATATATATATATATATATATATATATATATACAAACCTCTAGAATAGATTGGCCTCGACCTAGAAGGCTTCTCATTTTCAATAAACTACAATAACTGCAACGACAACATATTAACAAGTAACATGAATTTTGAGTGCCTACTTCCATATAGGATGCGTCTTTGTCCTTCCGTATCCTTTCCAGTCGGCGCTTTTCATGTTCCTCGTCGTCGTCTCGATCGACCGGCGACGCAGAGCGACGAGGAGCGCGCGAGGGCGTACCTCTTCGTGAGCGATCCGCATCCGTCTCGCTGAAGCGACCTGCACCTTCACTCTCCAGCCGGTCTGAATGCCGACTGCGCTCCCGTTCTTCACGCTCTCGCTCGTCTCTTTCTCTACGTCTTCGCTCCCGGTCACGGTCCTTTTCACGTTCACGCTCACGCTCTTTTTCGCGCTCACGCTCTTTTTCACGCTCACGTTCTTTTTCACGTTCGCGCTCTCTTTCGCGTTCTCTATCCTTCTCTTTTTCTCGCTCCCTTTCTCGGTCACGGTCTTTTTGTCGGTCCTTGTCTTTGTCATAATCCCGTTCACGCGAACTACGGTCTACCCGGTCACGTTCACGATCACGTTTTTCATCCTGAAAGATTCAATGACAAAAATAAAAACAATGAAGTTATATATCAAGACGGATAAATCGCTCAATCATTAACACGCCAACAGGGATATCAACCTGGATTACATAAGGTACAGCTAGATATTTTATCATTAACTCAACGATACAGAGTCAACCTGGGTCAGAAACAACAAAAGCAGAGCAAGTGGATTATCAAAGTTTTCGATTTAACTGATCCTCATCACACTCTCTTGGCGATAGCAAGTTTTTGTCAGTCCCTTTGCAGCGAATCCAAATGATTGTTATCATTCTGGGCTCCCGAAGGGCCAAATATAAGCAATAATATCTATTGGTTCGATTCCTTTACATACCTTGTAAGCCTCACGGAAGCTTCTAATTTCTTTCGAAACCAGGCTTTTTGTGTCGTCTGTCATATCAAGTCCATCAAGGTTCTCCTAATGCAGAACAAAATCAATGCAAAACATATTTCGTATAAAAAAAATAATCACTAGAGGTAGTATAGCGCTCGACAACCTTGAAGAAACGAATACATTCCGAGAAATTAACTCTTGGAACTAGAAATCATTGCAAAGGCTCATCCTTTCTGCCTCACTGAATACTGAAAACAAATGCAATCCGATAGAAATTTCACAAATTCAAGAAAACTTATCAGCTTTAAGCCACAATTTTACGGATCACTTACAGCAGCGCCACTATGCGTCTTCTTAAAATTATGAAGGATACCTGAAATAACCATGAGATTAATCATATAACCCGCAAATAAATCCTTCAAAGTCAATGAAAGACCTCACACGCAGCCAAACGTAAGTCGTAGTATGCAGTAGACACACTGTATTACCACTACTCAAATCAGCGAGACTGTCTTTTAACAACTTCTCGATTTCTCCAACGATTTCTTCGTCATCTTTCTAAAAATTATGTGTAGCATATGTGAGAGATCAAACACCCTTGCTATTATATAAGTAGCGTAGGCATGCAAACAGAAGCTTCCTCAAGCAGGAAAACGCAATACATAAAGACAACAACCCTACGGTAAACAAATTTTGACTAAGCAAGGAGACCACAACTACGAGGCCTTACCTTTAAAACAATCACCAAAACTAGCACAATACAAAACATGCTGGATACATGAGCCAAGTGAACACTACAAACCTTTGTTTCCTCTGACTGCTCAATGTCATAATCTTCTTCTCCTGCCTAAGATAGGCAAAATGATACCAAGGTGCATAATACGTCTAGGCTTACGTCGCAACATTAAGAACTGATATCTGGCCTAACAACTACGCCAGAAAAAAAGGATCCATCAAGAAAACGACTGAGCGGGTTTACCGGAATACAGATAAAGAACAAGCTTACCTCATGTTGCTTCTCTTCTCGCTTTTTCTCCTTGTATGCATCAAGCTGGGCTCTCGTTCTTGAGTCAACCTTGACCTATGAAAGCAAATCAAGCTACCAGTCTAATGACCAACACAAGATGTTAAAATAAACAAGATGTTAAAACAACAGGATATATGAATGATAATGATGATGCTTGTTAACTGTGTTAGCAGCACCTAGAAACTACGGGCAACAAGGTCATATTACCAAACCACGAAGAGGAAACACAGGCAAACATACCAACAACTTCTTATCTGCAATGTGCATGCCACTCAGCAGACGCATGGCACGCAAGCCAGCCTCGGGATCAGAGTATTCGCAAAAGCCAAAAGCTATTGCAAACATAATGAAATGGGTAACAATTAGCTTTAGCTTTTGAATCGCATTTTACTCTACGTAGGACAAAGTGACTCGAAGACAGTAACAATGAAAAATGTTAAGAAAGAAGAGCCCATTATAAGGAAAGGTCGCATAAATAGACAGATGCTCATCCTATGTGCAGACAGAAGACAGGTCATAAAACACATGAATGTATTGCAAGATGTGTCTGGATAGCTTTAAGAGTAAAACAGTTAATTGACCAGAAAGCACACACAGAAAATCCATAAACTTTACGAAAATCTCATTAGGAGTTTGTGCTGGCTCTCATACCCAATTTAACTGCCATCAAAAAAATCTTAGGCAAAATTATTTTCAGTAGGTAACCAAGCTTTATGCCGCTCAGTTGAAATTCTTATAGCTTTTACAATAACACTAGAAGCAAGATGATATGCTCTTAAACTACTATTACTGTCTACAACCTCCAGCGCAACCACTAGCAGAAGTACCCAACTACCGCTATTATATTTTCCCAAATGTATACCATATCAAAAAAAATTTCAGAGACCAAATACCTGAATTGCCTCTACTTTAAGAATACAAAATATAGATTATTTACTCTTTGAAACAAGGTGCATAGAATGCAATTAGATCAACTTCTATTCTATGCTAGACAAATTAACTCGAATAATTAAACATGAACAAGTATGAGAGACATCTTAGGTTAATACTATGTTCGACAGTTAGTATTAATATAGCTAATAGAGTATAATGTTAGACACTTAATGATACTGTTAATATTATGTTAGATACAAATATACAATATTACAAACGACAATAACCCTTCTATAGCAAAACTAACTATTTAATACAGACTACTAATCACTCTGGTAATGCATAGCATTTAAAATTACCAATATAGACACGGAAAGCCCAAAAAACTTATTACAGCAAACGTTCTTAAACTTGGAGAGCACTTATCCTTCAAGTGCACATGTAGTTACACAACAGTAATTATTCAACAACTCAGACAGGTTTGGAACAAACTAGTCAAAAGAGTGCGCCACAACAGAATTAAAAACTGAATTAAAGTATCTAAACAGTTAGACGTCCAATAAACAACTCAGGTTAGGAATTTAAGAATCCTACGTCATGAGAATAAAGATAAATATTCTCTTGAGTTAAGAAAGGAAGACAAAAGCTCAAAACAGGGACAAAGCAACATTAATGATGACACACCTTGCAGTCTTCCTGATGCACCCTGCACTCGCTTCCAGCTTACGATGCAGCCACATTTCTACAACAAGGTACTCACACTGCTTACAGAAAATTTGAAAACCACCATTCTTAACAAAACTGAAATATACCTATCTAACTGACAGCAAACCTTTCATGTGCATGTGCATCATTATGCATAATAATAGTATTTCTGCTTACTGAACAAATTGATGTAGCTTAATCTTTTCATACAATGGCTTGTGTCCACCCAGTAATAACTCGGATGCTTAGAAAAAAACCATATCCAATGGAATCAAACTCCAATGACAATAGAAAAAGAAACCACAACCAATGGAATCAAACTCCAAAAATGATATAATAATTAAATAAAATAACCACTAAAACTAATCCGGAAAAAATATACCATACATAACAATTCTCCATCATTGCAGTAAAAAAGAGATGCAGGGTCATCAAATACTTGGCCACAACAGTTCTACATCAACTAGCAGCACCAGTGAAAGATTATGTAAACATTGGGTCACATACATTCATGGTCAGCATTAAAAAAAAAAACAGGAAAACTAAAACACACACAGGTATGAACCAAAATCAGCAAGAATCATACCGAACTTACCATCAGAATTTGCCTTATAAGTGTGTCAGAAGCCTTATCAGTTATGTTACCTACAAATACAGTGGTCAATTCGCCTTTCTGCTCAGGTTTTTTGTCTTTCAAAGCTGCAGCAATCGTTTCGTTCTATTGAAATAAATTGCAATATGCAAAAGTATTTGAAGGAATGCATTAAATATAAGTAACTGCAGCACGTAATCTTAAAAACACCACATGAACTAAAAATCCTAACTTGCATATCGCCTTACCTCAAGAAACCACTTGATTTGCTTAAATATACTTGAAATAGCAATAGCGATTTTTGATTGATTCGTTTAAGAATACTTGAAATAGCAATAGAGATTTTTTTAACGTCACCACAGAGCAAAATACCCATAAGGTGGGGAAAAAATCACTTACAATAATAGCTTGTGCAGGATCAATTACCATTTTCTTGAACACTAAAAAACAAACAACATCCACATTTTTAAACAAGTTCATTTTATGAGAAGTTAATTTTCATCAAATCCAAAAGAAAAACCTTGTTCCTTCATAGAACCCTTTGAAAAAGCAAAAAATCATTTCTAGTCACATAAGCATTATGACCATCTGTGTACCAGGGAGTGAATAAAAATTAAAGGAAACTAGCAATGCTTGGGGGGAAAATGTGTTGAACTCCTCTGCTATGACCAACCTATGATTTCTGAAAAAAATTATTATTTATTACATTATATCATAATTAAAAAATTATGATGGAATAGCTTTTCCTGCAACGCTGTTCCACGGGTTTTCAGATCATAACATCCTAAAACATTGATGTGATAGAACTTATTTGACCTTATAGCTGCATCAAATAGGTATTCAAACTTGATGCTACAAATTCCAGTAACTGATGACTCCTCAGTTACCTATGCAGGTTTGATGCTTGTTTTTCTACAGGAATTAGGAACGAAAAGGGCATGATTCTGCACAAAAATTCTTTTATGTTACTGTAAAGAGAATACTGCTGTTAAGTAGAATAACTGGAAAGTTTTGCATTTCTAAGTTCTGCATCATCAAAAACATTGGGAGGTACATTAGTTTTATGAAACCATTTACGTTTTTTAAGCTAGGCAATGGTATATGCCTGTGTCAAATATGAACCTTAGTTGAAGGAGTCTCACATAAGTCTAGTACATTATTGGAGCAAAATCATCAAGTACTTCATGGTATACTTGATGGTGAGTCTAGACACAAACGAATTGACCATTACCCAATCACTGTTTCATAGCATTCTAAATCATACACATAGTGGAGGAATAACTAGTTTAAGGCTGAAATGCATCATACTTGTACAAAAAATAAGGCATCTGAATCGATTCCTATGAAGGTTAAACTTTTAGATAAAAGCTAATGCTCAAAAGATTTCTGTCCTTGCAGCAAAGCTTTCTGCTGGTTCGCTCAACTGATATTCCAATAAGAAACTGAAAATTATTCCGGGTCTTGGAAGGTATGGTTTATAAGACAGCACATCTACTCGCAAACACATCCTCCTGTAAATTTTTGGAGCATCATTTTAGCCGGTTCCTATTAGAATGAGAATATGTTGATTTTGAATACACAAGGGTTGAAAAAGTTACAGAAGAGGCTCCCCAATGATTAGCCTTGAGCCTAGTATCTTGATCTCTGATCATACATAGTATTGAAATCAGATGTGGATGTTATCATTCTTATGACCAACTATTCCTATAACAAAGAATTTCGATGATACCAAGTTGTACGCAAGGCTATCGATTTATTGATGTAATACATTTACTTGTTCTTTGATGCATTACTTTCAGATGATGTGCTCATAGTGCTTTGCATCTCTGTAAAAGAAGATCACACATCACTTTCTCATCCTTGATACAGATCAAGTTTTAGTCAAAGAAAAACAAAAACAACAATTTTTCTTCCAATAAGAGGACATGTGCAATAGCATACATGTCCTTAAAATAGATAGAAAAATTGCATGGCTTAAAATAATTAGTACTCAATTATTGGTAAACTATGGTCGTGTACAGAGGGGACTTGTGCGTCATGTGATATGTGTGTAGTGCGAAGGCACTCTTAAAACATTCTCAAAACGGGAGTTAGTATGACTTGAATATCATATCTGTAAGTTCTTCTTTGAGTTTATGCTTGGAAGGTTTAGATGGATCAAGCTTGTAGAAGTTTTAGGTATTCCATGATTTTGCGCACTGGAATTTCTTGAGACTTTTCTGAAGTGGGATGTTTCGACAACAGGTAAGGAAGCCAGGGCACCCATAGCATTCTACGTGTTATGGTCATGTACATGATTTAAAAAGCTGTTAAGACCGTCAATTACAGGAGAACATTTCATGTGGACGATGTTGTGAACAAGAAGAGAGTTCTGTACAAATATTAGGTCTGCTGACTTAAGTGTATTGAATTCTTTGAAGATAGGACCAGTAGGGGCACTGTAGTCAGAGGCTATAATATGGGCGGCTTTCTTCTGCAGAAGAATCAATCTCTTAATATTAGCTATTTTAAGTCCCCATATGCTGCAGCCATAAGAAAGGTGAGGACAGAATATGGAATGGTATAGCACCTTCAACGTTAATGTGGGTACATAGCGTCGACATGTGGCAAGCATATTTTTTGCAAAGATTAGTTTCTCTCCCAGATGCTTATGTGCAGGGTAAAGGATAGGTGCTCATCGACAAATAGGCCTAGATATGTGATCATTTTACGTGGATAAAATCTTAAACCATCAATACTTATTTTTGAAGATTTTGGTACTTCTGTATTTTGTTCCTAAAGATGATCATTTCAGTTGTGTATGTGCTAAGGGCGATCTTGTTAGCTAAAAGCCGTTGCTATAAACTATTCAGATATATTTAGCGACTTAACACTGTTAGTGACGCAAAGGAGATTTGTGTCATCAGCAAAATGAAGACTTCAGACTTAAAGCCCTGTATGGAGACAAATTGATTTCTATTTGTTAGATAGGACTGAAGCCATTTAACGGTGATACCACAAATGCCAAAAAGGTTTGCAAACACTTCTTTCTGATAGTCTAGATAACCGCATGACTGATTTGATTGGTAAGAAAATAGTTAGCTTTTGGCGTAAATCAAAAAGGGGGTCTATGATTTTGTAAAGCCAGTTTGGGTTCCTGATCTAAAGGGGCCGGTTTAAGTAAAGCACTCGAACGATTTCCTTGAAATCTAAAGTTGACTCGACGGGTGAACTTTTGATTTCGAGGAAATCTTGTGTCTCAACGAAGAATTCCATAGCGCATATCCCAAAAACGATTAAGAAAATGCAACCAGAGTTTAACTAATCGTATCCTAAACAGATACTTTCTGACTGTAAACGAAACCAATGTTACCTTCTGTTCGGGTTTCAGGCAAGCTTTTCGAGTAGCCTATGATCACAAAGAAGTTGCCCAAAGCATGATGGGTATACCCCTGGCACGGTAACGTTAGAATAACGATCTACGGTCCCATGAGAAGAGGAAACTTCTTCGTGGCGAGCGGTGCAGTATTGCGATTTGTTGGGAAGACAATGCAGACCTTGTCTCTGACCGTATTCTATTAGTTCAACTTCTGTTCTCTACTTGCAGTTTTTCACATTTTACAACAACTTAAAAATATGATTACCTGAAGTAACACATGGACGAAATTAAATAACTGGCTACTATTGAAGATAAACCTAGCGTGTCGCAAACCGCAAGAACACGACTACTACTTACTCCAAGCTATCATATGCTCTGGACATACTCCAAGATAACTATTCAAAATAAGACTATAAAACGCAACACCAAAATACAACCACGAGAGTATAGACACGGCTGGCGGGCAATGACAGGAAGGGGCATCACTTACCCAAATAAGGTAATACACGCGAATCTTGCACGAATATTCATCACGAAATTTAGTATCTATATTGGTCTACAAAAAATTTCGGCACTGCAATGGTAGTGCTAGTTGTCTAAGCTAGAAAGTCGCTGTTCTTAAGTAAACTCCTACAGAAGAAACTAATTGCCTGCGTTGCTAATTTAGAAGGAGATTCTAATGTAATAAAGGAAGGACCTTACACACTTGTTTCGACGACCCACTGTCAACCCAAAGTCAAAAAGATAATTAGTGGTGCAGAGATACTGTGAGAGTCTTTAAAATAGTAGTAGAAGTTCCAGTGATGCACACAAATATTAAACCTTGAACCTTTGTCAGGCACCTTTCATCAGGAACCTTTATCCCACCAGTCGTAAACAATTCTTAACGATTGATAATACTAATTCAGGTTCCCTAGATATAACAATGGCGTACCACAAGGTTCTGCCCTAGGACCTTTGCTGTTTTTAATCTACATCAATGACTTCAGGCATTGCCTTCTGTCTCTAAAGCTCGCCATTTTGCAGATGATACGAATATCTTGCTTAGTCAATTGTCGCTAAAACCTTTACGTAAATCTTTGTCAGGAGAACTGCTAAACGTCCTTGACTGGCTTTGCGCCAATCGCTTGTCACTAAACGCAAAAAATTCACATTGAACACAAATACTAAGGTTACAAGTAGTGAAAGCAGAGGGAATCTCCGAATTCCAAAGATACGCTCGACGCAATTCGGCAATGGGTCTCTTCGATATGTCGGCTCCGAAATGTTGAACGAAGTCCTTAATATGAAAATTGATACTAACCTAAGCAGGTCACTATTTAAAAGACACATGTGTGCTCTTCTCTTGGCCAAATACTATTTTTTTTCTCTCTTCTACTGCTGAAAATGGCTCCAAAACACAAATACATATTAAAATCACCAAGCAACTTCCACCTGCTGGACCCACCTTACATCACATTACATTACATTACATTACATTACATTACATTACATTACATTACATTACAGTTCGTTGTGTGGCATCTACATAACTGTGGACTATATTGATCGTGTTTATATAGTTTCTTTAGTTGGATTGCGTACGTTGGAGTTATTTCTTCTATAATTCCTTTATTGTTAACGAATAGACATCATTACAGAGGGGGGGCTCTTCAACTTCAATTAGCATTGCTATGAAGAGCCCTCCTTCCCTTCTATATTAAATCTATGTATACCTATATATTCTTCATTTTAATTGGAGAAATAAATTCTTGAGACTTGAGTCTTGAGTTCTTCTAGAAATTTTTTAACCTAGGTTGTCAGAGAAGGTAAAGGAGAATGTGCAGTTCGGCAAGTTTCTAGCTTGTTTTCATAATTTGAGCTACATCACTAACATATCGTTATATTTAAAGATAGATCTTGCAGCAAATAAAAGCTTAGATACTAGCCTTATTTGAATATCAGTAAGTCCCAAATCACAAAGGTATTTTGCTTTCTACAGCTCAAATACATTTTCTTTTATTGGCGCTTATTATAATAAAATTGCTAGAAGTTCTACGTTTAGATCCTGTTACTATCCTGTCAGTAGCTACATTGTGGGTTATGATTGTTTTCTTCGGAAAGCAGTTGTTTTAAGAACTATGTTTTCATGGACGTTCGGGCATGGTTTATTTCCACAAAAATGTCTGACAATTTGACTGCCTTATCTAATTTTTCAAGTTTTTTATGTGAAAAGTATCCCATGTAAAGTTTTAGGCAGGCCTTGGTAGGAGTACTAAGGGAATGAAACGCCTTCAAAGCTAAGGAGAGTAGCACACCCTTTCAAACGCATGCATGCTTCATCGATAATCTAGCAAGATAATCCAGAAATCATAATTTTACTTTTCTTCACAAATAATTTGCATGCAGGCTCATGAAAATTGAGAATTGGGACGGGCAATCCTAGCATTTCATCCTTTCTTGTTTATTTCATAGTAGATAGCATAAGATTATTTCAAAGTTACTTAATCATTTCTGGTGAGGCAAATCTTATGTTCTTTTTAAATATGCATGGACGAAGCAGATACTTGATCACTTGCCTGGGAGTTTTAATGACGGTTTTAAGAATTTGCAGGTACCGAAGAAATAAACATTCTTTCCCCTTTTGATTCCGCATTATGCGAAGGCAATGCTGTAGGTTAACGCGAGTTTCTTCATCACAATGAATGACAAGGCCGTCAGCAAGCACTATTTTTTTGTGAACATTTACAACTAGTTGGCGAACAGAGAGTTCCTGAGCTTCAAAGATTGGGCAAAATAATGCTCCAAATAGCGCAGTCAGGTCAGAAAGGGACTGATTTCCATCATCCGGTCAGTTGAAGCTATTTTGAAGAAGTCAAAATTCAATTATCTGATGAATTACTCTCACTTCAAGGTGCCATGACATTGGTGTTACCTGGTCTTAGAAGGTCATTCTACTAATAGAACAGAATAATGCACCATCTTCCTTGTTAATTCATAAATCAAGTAGCCTTAAACACTAGCTTAGTCATAGCTGACCCTGGGCATTTTATTTGACGCATTCTTTTGTGACAAATCACTGCGGAATAAGTGCGGAAATTGAGATCCTTTATTATATGATAAAAATTAATTGGAAGCGTCTCTTGAAATCGAATTCCCTTACGTGTCAAAAGGATTTTCACTTAAAGCTTCAGTGAAAAGAGATTTCCAACTGCTCTAGAAGTCAGTGTCAATTTTTCGTTTCGTGCAAGAAGGTATAATTAGACGGTACTGGAGCAAGGTATTGAGCGTCAGGAAAAAGACTTTTGATGTATCTGTTACCAAATTCCATGCGTCGGATGTTGACGTCAAACGCACGGAACTTGCCTAAGACTTGCAAGTGTCCCGTCTAAAGTGTAAAATAGAGTTCAGCTGCGTTTTCTCTTGCTTGCAAACGCAAGAATAGTAAAAATATTAGAGAGATTTGTTAATGTCATCGGAAGCCTATATAGGAGTTGCTGGTAGGGCTGTTTTTGAAAAGGCCGCAGACGACATAGCATGTTTTTAAAACTGTCAATCGGAGTTCGGCCTTCATTGGCGAGCAAGTTTTTAGTTTAAAACGCACCATGGATTCTCTACCAACGCTTGTAGACATAAAACTCTTTTAAGGGAGAAACTGTTATAGAAGGCAACTTTTTAATCGTCAACTCTCGCATAAACAGAGTGAAGCACATCTCAATCTTTGATCAGCCCTGGCTTCATTTTTCGAGTATAAATCTGCTGAAGGATACAAACGCATCAAAGCAATAACTTCTAGTTGCACAAACTTTCGTAGAGTGAGAAAATACCAAAGATAGATAACTTACGTCCAGGACTTTATGTAAACACTTCGAAACCCCGTTAGTTAACTTGCATGCCCGGAAGAGCTAAAAAACAGTTTAACGGCTTCTTCTTGATCTCTAGTTTCAATAGACCCTGGTCGAAGGGTTCGTGTCCGTTCAATGGCTTCATCGGCCGTGAGGAATTTGTCGTAGTGAATGAAGTAACATGCAATCATCGTACCAGTCCTACCGAGACCCTTGCCACAGTGAACTCCAACAGCCTGTATAGGGAAAAACATGGGCGAAGAGAGTTAGGGTTTAGGGCTAGCAAAAACCTACGGTACAGAAGTACCAAACTTGTTGCTTGGCACAAACATACACGTGGAAGCCTCGGTTTAAACGAAAAAAAAAACATGAGCTTAAGAAAGGTATAAGTTAAAGTTAGAATAAATTCATCCAAATGCATGTTGTAATTTTAGGGTAATATTAGTTCTTAGACAGAAGATTTGCGCAAGGGATTAATTCATATAGATCGTTGGACGGCTTCTTTCTACCTTGCCAGCCAAACCACAACCATCAACTATTCGAATGAACGTTCGAATCTGATCGCTTCTCGGGGGAGTAAAATCTTCTACAGGGATGTGATGAATTTCGAAGCGACCAGTTAATGCGATGCTTGGCAACTCCTCTGTCAATGATACAATTTGTCGTATGCCATGATGGATAAGATAATCGCCGTGATTCTTTGTTGTCGGTCTGGCAAATGCGGCAAGTTTATTCAATATTAACCAAGAAAAATTTGGCGGGGCCTCCATATCAAATTCTCAAGTAGGTATGGACAGGTTTATTCAGTCGTAGTAGCCCATTTCCATACGACTTTTCCCTCTCGGATAATTTTATTTCCTTTATCGTAGCGTATGACGTCAGATTGCGAGTTTAATTGTTTATTCGGTAGAAGCTCAGGAGCAATAAAACATTATAAAGAACAATGAATGATGCCAGACAGGAATATATTCTTAAGATAATCTTTGCAAATAGAGAAAGGTCCGCTGAGATAATAGAGATTCGCTGAATTAACATTTGCAATCCCGTCTTCATCCCCCCCCCCCCCATATAGAATACACCTTTTCTTAAGAACCAGCGAATAAAGATCTTATACTGCTTGCAGGATGCTTAGGGCTTGGCGTCGAAAAGAATGTATTGCTTATTGGAGTAGTCATCAGCACATTCAAAGCTCTTGTAAACAATCTTAGGGGAGGATTTGGGGATTGGGTTATGCCTGGGAGCTTAAGCGCTAGTGGTGTGGTAAGTGAGCCCCACATAGGGCGACACGCGTCTGGCGATGGGGGAATGGAGGAACTGGTGAATTTCTTAACTTGGCCAATTTCAAAATATGTGTGCTCGTGTGATATGAGCCTCTCTGTACGGTATTTGGTATACGGTATTAAACCACACCAAACTTTACATTTATGTAAATGTGCCTAGGTACTTATTACTTACCAAGTCATAATGTCGTACCGTTCTCACCAGTTCACTCAGCTCTCGCGGTCTAGTGGTAGTTGCGTGTGTGTGTGTGTGTGTGTGTGTGTGTGTGTGTGTTTGTGTGTGTGTGTGTGTGTGTGTGTGTGTGTGTTTGTTTGTGTGTGTGTGTGTGTGTGTGTGTGTGTTTGTGTGCGTGTTCGATTTTCCGTATGCACGTTGAAAACCAACGTCTTTGCCGTGGCCAGAAAAAGTTTTTATTTGACGAAAATCGTTGCTAATTATTGGGTGTACTCGTTGAAAACTTAAGTGAAGTTCGTGTCGGTGCCCGGTGAAAGATCGAGGTGTCTGAGAACGCGAAGTCTCACACTCATATCAAGTTGCATTTTATAGGGAAATTTAAGGTCCATTTGCGACGCTGTTGTGTTGCCTTGTAAGATCATAATGGGATGTCGTGAGCTGGGGAGCCTTTTACTCGGGGTGATGTAACCAGTTCTGACTACATCATGTCGACAAGTACAAGCTGCAAACGACAATCTTCTGTGCTCCCCCCGATAAAGAAACGGAAATTCTGCTTCCATGAAGTTGGCTAATAAATCAGCCCAAAGTTTGACGAGGTCGTGGAGGTGTATTTTAAACATGGTCATCCACCCAATTGAAGACAGAATCGGTGCAACGTACAAAGACAGTGTGAGAGGGGACTTTAGCCTCTCTTACAATAGGAAATAATCACATGCTAAAAGATATTTGGGAACTGAGGAACGAAAGAATCCACAAGGCAATACCGTCCAGACTCGACAGCGTATGTGGCCTGTTGGATAAAATCCGAACGAACAGCGAAGTATCTTTTTAACAGTCACTCCATTTACAGACCACCCAATGATTCAGACTACAATAGAAGTGTCGCGAAGAGACAGAAGAGGACAAAGGTTCTGAAAGCTGAAGATGAGTTTATCGTCGTCAGCAATAGAAGATACAAGACAAAATTAGAACTTTCCTACGAAATCATCTAATAATTCGAAATCATGTGCAACTAAGAAAAACGTGCTCTACAACATGCTTCTTAGATGGAAAGCTGCAAATGCCATATTAAATCACTTCGCAGCACGAAGCCAAGAAAAAAAAAAGGTGATTAACGAGGAAAAAAGCATTTGAGTTCTTCTAAGAACGAACTCATACACAAACAACAAAAACCAATTACAAACGCCAAACAAACACTGCTAAACCTTACAGAAGATTGCAAAGGAAGAAGAAGCACAAACACTTCCACAGATCTCAAAACTACTGACTAAATGGGTAAAAATCTACCGTGTACCCCTCGGTAAGCGGTTCACTGCGATTGGTCTGATGTGACGTAATCTCTCGGCAGTTATGCTTACAAGATGGCGGCCGGTCTGCAGTCGTTAATGATGGAGAAGCCTTGGCTCGCCTGTTACTTATTTATTTAGTTAGTTTCTCTCTCTTTTTTTTAGTTGGCTATGTCTGATTGTAACCCAAACCCAAACTTAATCCTATCCTTACCCTAACCCTTATCCTAACCCTTTCCTTAGCAGCTATATTGACCTTCACGGAGTGTCGGCATGATCAATCGCAGATTGAGGAGTAAATGGTAGCTTTAGGTATGTTAAGGACAGAAGACTAGACGGTAAAGAAGATGAAGATCTTCCTCAGAAGTTCATGCACAGTTATCAAAGAAAATGAAAAGTCTGCAACTTAATTTCCATACTTAGAAAACGGTAGGAGGAAAGACACGAGCCAATCGCTGAACTCAGTGATAAAGAAGGACACACGGTTACAAAGAGCAACAGTATTTTAAAGTTCGGTACAATTTTCTGCAAAGACCTTTACGCACCTGCAGACACCAGCGCAAATGACATAGACTGGCTACTACGGCGCATATCAGCCAAATGAAACAATAGCAAAGGATAAATGGAAATAGCACTGGATTAAGACTTCACAGAGAAAGCTTGTTAGATCGATGATCCAGATTAAGCCATAGTGGATTCCAGGACCGGACGGAATCCCAATGTAATTGTATCACGAATGCTGGGTAGAATTCAACGAACATATACTAAAAGTCAAAAAAGAAATAAACATTTCTTGCTAACACTACCGGAAACTCAATCGAATGCACCTTTGACGCTCCTCTTTAAAAACGAAACCGAACGTACATACGCAACTGGAAACTTCCATCCCCTACCTAGTGCGACTACAAGATCATAACAAAGACACTGGCAAATAAAATGAATAAAACAATAGCTAGACTTGTTTCACCAGCCTAATTGTGTGGGGTGCCAACTCGGAGTATGTAATAGATTTGGTCAAAGCATATTTAAAACGTACAAACTTACAGTTGAATTTTGACCAAGAAAAATCCCTTAATAAATTTAGCCTACCATTCCTAGACAAAGTACTAGGGAAGATGAACTTTGAAGAGCAAGTTCAGATAGTAAATAAAACCATTTATAAACACATTACTTGTATGATAGAAAGTAACGGACGCTTATCGCCAAAAATAAACATGCATAAAGGAGTACTGCATGTTGCTGTGGAGGCCTTAGCTGAGGCCATAAAGAGGACTTGCATAACAAAGGATACAGAATGGGGAAAGCAGAAATCAAGCAAATTATAATACGTAGCACTCCTACCACGAGACCTACATTCATGCTCGCAATTCGCAAACTGCGCTTCATGTAATGCAATATGGAAATCTCATGAAAAATCTGACGCCAATGCTACTGAGTCACCACAAAAGATGGAGGTTTTATTTTTTAAACGCAATTCCCTGGCTAGCTTCTGCGGCGTATCTGCAGATAGCATACCAAGCACAAATCATGGGTAAAAAACACAAGAGATATGATTATTGAACGGTATCACTATCTCGATTTTAATCTTCCTCAAAAATGCGGCCCATCTCGATCGGCACCCCCATTCGATTAGAGGCCAGACGCCCACCTACTTCTAAGCGGCACGCTCTCCAAACAGTACATGTGAAGTCCGTTTCCTGTGGTCCCATTAAGAGCCCTATAATGATCCAGTACTTCCAAACCACGGAAAATATAATGCAGGGCAAATGAAATCCAAGAGTTTTAGGATTAAGAATGTGTCAGAATTTCACTGACATGTCAACGTGATGGCTACCATTAAGTTGATGTAGCCATGAAAATAACCTCGTTAACTAGAAGAAGCCTTTTTTTTTCTGAGTCAGCTCGTAAGTCTATTTGCATATAATAAACGGCGCAGCTTAATATAGTATCTGAAAACCAATTTGCTGTAAGGTTTAGAGCAAGAAGTCAATAACAAATAGCATGCTCAATTACTAATCTGGCACTAAGATATTGCTACTCTCTTGCTCAAACCCAAAACCTCTGAAACGCATCCGTAAAAGACGAGTCTGTAAATTGCAATCTAATGCAGCTAAGGCTGAACGAAAGGGTCATTAAGTTGAATCGGATTTTATTGTCTGCGTTCTTAGACCATTCCCTGTTCACTAGCTATAACCCACCGACCGATATACCTACCAACGAGGTACGTAATTCTTAAACCAAGCGGCTCTTACCAAGGCACGGAAGTCCCCAGTTAACTAACGAGTACCCTTGCACCAAGGATACTTACTTTGGCATGGAAATCAAGTACGTCATTTGGATAATTCGTAAACTTAATTTAATTCGTTAACTTGACCAGGTCTGATTTATATTATAGAGTCTTTCTATACCCACACGCTCATGCCATTTCCTCCATGATTTGCACTTGAAAGGAAACGTTTCTCCCTGCTAAATTGGGGCCGATTGTTTATATTTTGGTTTCCAATCAAAGCAGACAACGTAACCAGTTTGACGCTCAATAGAATATACACGGAAAAGCTTCATTATTCATTTCTATTATTCTTTAATTTACAGACCGTCAGCAAGTTATTAACCATAAGTTCCTGCGTGGTATGGAAGACGGCAAGATGATACATAATTTTTCATATGACCCCATTAAGACCAAATTGTTAGAAGAGGTACGCAACCGGACTTAAATTAAAGCACTTGCAGTTTCAGACAAGTAAAAAGAATGCTTATCTAATTGGCACTTTAAGAAGAATGACGCCTTACGTAAACTTCAGTTGGCGCCTTACATGAAACCTTCAGGCCGTGTAGGTGGGCATCGATCACTTACGACACATTGTCTTTCTAATAGTAGGGCTTCCAGCTTCATTTGACAAAAGGCACACTTGGAGAAGAAAAAAAGTGAAATATTGAAATTTCTAAAAAATCCCCACATTTATAAACACGATTTACATGCGTATTTTTTACGTCTCCCTCTAGATGTCTCAAAAAATACCGTTCGGCACATCTTAAAGGCGTCTTTCACCTTTTGAGACATTTCCAGGAAATTTCTCGGCATACGCCGCGTCTACCATAGACAATGCAGTTTCACGTTGCCCGAGACTTAGAGAGTCGTACTTGAATACTAATTTTACTGAAAGTATTAATTGCGAAATTGCGCGCAGGAATACGTGCCATGCTCATGACAAGGACCTATCAACTTATAAGCTACTCCAACGCAAACCTGACGAAGAAAAGTCTGATCAGATTAGTTCGCAATTTGTTCATCAGGACCGGTGTTGATCTGAAAAATCTCGCTTATATAATCCCTCAGTGAAAATAAACATATTCGATTAGGCAGGCCAAACGTGGTTATCAGAGAATACACCATAGCTGATTTGCACCATTTCAATTGTACTTATGTTCACGAAAACTCTGAGAAACCTGAGGAGTATAGCAGTATGCATGTGGTAACGAGAGTATCTTGAGTGGTAGCTCAGTTCTGGCTCGACATGGATTCTTGGCCTATGACTTTCAGCTCTCTTGCTTTCTTTGTACTGGTGAATGCTGTAGCAATCCAGGCAGGTTAGTGGTGTTTATTAGACAACGAAGCATTTGTGCATCCACATTGTACAGGCAGGACGTACGTAAGTTACAGCGCGTTTACATGCATGGCCCAGTGATTCTTACTGACTGCTGAGTGTGATTGCTTTTATCCGTATAAAACAATTTCAAGTTCGTTAAATCACGTGAAGGTTGCATGCGGTGTATAAGAGCTTCAGGGCTTTTTTATCGAATGTTGGTGATGTTTGCGGTTTGACTATCACTGCGGTTTAACGTGCGGTGACATGCGCCACCGAATATGGGTTGTCGTTATCATCGCAACCCAAACCGTTTGCAATATTCTAGGAAGTATTCTAGGAAGAATTCTATTTAGCAACAGTACTGACGAGAAGCCAATAGCGACTGATAGACCCATCTATTTATCTATTTCTCTATCTATCTATCTATCTATCTATCTATCTATCTATCTATCTATCTATCTATCTATCTATCTATCTATCTATC
>QQSS02052768.1:0-18155 GCA_003687565.2 Craspedacusta sowerbii
ACGACCATAGAGATTTCCACGATTGCTATTACAGGCGTGCAAGCTGTTGGCGGTGTTGCGCTTGCATGACAATAAGTGCTTTATAGCCCCGCTAGCTCTCAATCACTAAGTGTTGCTCCTCCTCCATAATTGCTTCACCCTGACAGCGACCGATAATCAGTTTAATCGGTCGAACACTCTGGACACCACCATCCTGAGCAGATGGTCAAAAAATAAATCTAGTTCACTTGACCGCGGTGGCGGTATTCAAATCTACCTTAAATTGCCGGGAAAAAAAACTGACCGTGAGACAAATATGTCACACTGAACTCGAGTAGGGGACTCATTTGTGGCATGGGACTCATTTGTTCCCGTAACAGCAGGACTCATTTAAGCCGTGGAGTGGGGACTCATTTGTGGCCAACTTCCGCGGAAAAAAACTAAGTCAAGCCGAAGTTTTGCACGGGACTCATTTGTGGCACGGGACTCATTTGTGGCCTTTACAGCCTGTCACCAGACATACAACCCTGCAGGTGGATTCGAACTCGGGGTTTTTCAGTTCTTAGGCTACGGCTTAACAACAGTGCTACTGAGACGATGTGTGTTAAATCTTATGTAATCAAGTCATGATTTTGTCAAGGACACTGAAGGCGGCTTGCAATACAGGCTTACAGAGTGATCAAACGTGCTCTCGCGTTTTTGTCTATTATAAGGTAAATTTCAAAAGGCTAGCATACTTCTACTCTGGGTGTTCTTTAGCTGATTGTTTGAGATCTATTAACATATCATTACACAACGTGTTAGATAAAATAAAATCTATGCGGCAGCAGGTATCCTACACGTATGTTGTGTTCTTGATATGATGTGCAGTATCGAGGTATTTATAATTCCGTCTGTTTTGACAGTTAGTCCGTGTCATGTCTTTTTTAATTCGTAGTACGTCGAAATCAAAGAAATGCAAGATGTATCATCTTAAAAAAATAGGGATGGTTACATGACGATTGTAAAATTATTATATAATTCATGACCGGTCACCAGATATACAACCCTGCAGGAGGAGTCGAACTCGGGGCCTTTCAGTTCTTAGGCTACGGTTTAACAATTGTGCTGCTGAGGCGATGTGTTTTTAAGCTTAAGTAATGAAGTCATGATCTCGTCCAGGACACCGAAGGCGGCTAGCATTACAGGCTTACAGAGTGATTAAACTTGCTCTCGCATTTTTGTCCATTATATGGTAAGTTTCAAAAGGCTAGCATACTTGTACTCTGGGTGTTCTTTAGCTGATTGATTTAGATCTATGAACATATCATTACACAAGGTGTTAGATATAATAAAATCTATGCGGCAGCAGGTGTCCTACAAGTATGTTGCGTTGTTGATATGGTGTGCAGTATCGAGGTATTCATAATTCCGTCTGTTTTGACCGTTAGACCGTGTCATGTCTAATTTAATGCGTCGTACGTCCAAATCAAAGAAATGCAAGAGGTATCATCGTAAAAAATTAGGGATGGTTACATGATGATTTTAAAATTATTATAGAATTCGTGGCTTGTCACCAGAAATACAACCCTGCAGGAGGATTCGAACTCGGGGTTTTTCAGTTCTTAGGCTACGGCTTAACAACAGTGCTACTGAGACGATGTGTGCTAAATCTTATGTAATCATGTCATGATCTTGTCCAGGACACCGAACGCGGCTTGCATTACAGGCTTACAGAGTGATCAAGCGTGCTTTCGCATTTTTGTCTATTATAAGGTAAATTTCAAAAGGCTAGCATACTTGTACTCTGTGTGTTCTATAGCTGATTGTTTGAGATCTATTAACATATCATTACACAACGTGTTAGATATAATAAAATCTATGCGGCAGCAGGTATCCTACAAGTATGTTGTGTTCTTGATTTGGTGTGCAGTATCGAGGTATTTATAATTCCGTCTGTTTTCAAATTTAGTCCGTGTCATGTCTTTTTTCATGCGTAGAACGTTCAATTCGAAAAAATCATGATGTATCATCTTAAAAAACTAGGGATGGTTTCATGATGATTCTAAAATTATTATGGAATTCGTTGCCGGTCACCAGATATACAACCCTGCAGGAGGATTCGAACTCGGGGCCTTTCAGTTCTTAGGCTACGGCTTACCAACTGTGCTACTGAGGCGAAGTGTGTTAGAGCTTAATTAATCAAGTCATGATCTTGTCCAGGACACCGAAGGCGGCTTGCATTACAGGCTTACAGAGTAATCAAACGTGCTCTCGCATATTTGTCCATTATATGGTAAATGTCAAAAGGCAAGCATACTTGTACTCTGTGTGTTCTATAGCTGATTGCTTGAGATCTATTAACATATCATTACACAACGTGTTAGATAAAATAAAATCTATGCGGCAGCAGGTGTCCTACAAGTATTTTGGGTTCTTGATATGGTGTGCAGTATCGAGGTATTTATAATTCCGTCTGTTTTGACCGTTAGACCGTGTCATGTCTAATTAAATGCGTAGTACGTCAAAATCAAAGAAATGCAAGATGTATCATCTTAAAAAAATAGGGATGGTTACATGATGGTTTTATAATTATTATAGAATTTGTGGCCTGTCACCAGACATACAACCCTGCAGGAGGATTCGAACTCGGGGCCTTTCAGTTCTTAGGCTACGGTTTAACAATTGTGCTGCTGAGGCGATGTGTTGTAAAGCTTAAGTAGTCAAGTCATGATCTTGTCCAGGACACCGAAGGCGGCTTGCATTACAGGCTTACAGAGTGATCAAACGTGCTCTCGCATTTTTGTCTATTATATGGTAAATTTCAAAAGGCTAGCATACTTGTACTCTGTGTGTTTTTTAGCTGATTGTTTGAGATTTATCAGCATATCATGACATCACTTGATAAATATATTAAAAGCTATGCGACAGCGGGCATCCTACACACACACTTTGTTCATGATATGGTGTGCAGTATCGAGGTATTTATAAATCCGTCTGTTTCGACCGTTAGACCGTGTCATGTCTAATTTAATGCGTAGTACGTCCAAATCAAAGAAATGCAAGATGTATCATAGTAAAATAATAGGGATGGTTACATGATGATTTTAAAATTATTATAGAATTCGTGGCTTGTCACCAGACATACAACCCTGCAGGAGGATTCGAACTCAGGGTTTTTCAGTTCTTAGGCTACGGCTTAACAACAGTGCTACCGAGGCGATGTGTGTTAGATTTTAATTAATCAATTTCTGTTCTTGTCCAGGACTCAGGAGGCGGATCGCATTAAAGGCTTACAGAGTAATCAAACGGGCTCTCGCATTTTTGTCCATTATATGGTAAATTTCAAAAGGCTAGCATGCTTGTACTCTGGGTGATCTTTAGCTGATTGTTTGAGATCTATGAACATATCATATACAACGTGTTAGATAAAATAAAATCTATGCTGCAGCAGGTTTCCTACACGTATGTTGTGTTCTTGATATGGTGTGCAGTATCGAGGTATTTATAATTCCGTCTGTTTTGACAGTTAGTCCGTGTCATGTCTTTTTTCATGCGTAGAACGTCCAATTCGAAAAATGCATGATGTATCATCTTAAAAAACTAGGGATGGTTTCATGATGATTCTAAAATTAATATAGAATTCGTGGCCTGTCACCAGACATACAACCCTGCAGGAGGATTCGAACTCGGGGCCTTTCAGTTCTTAGGCTACGGCTTTACAACTGTGCTACTGACACGATGTGAGTTAGATGGGTGTTAGATTAATCAAGTCATGATCTTGTCCAGGAAACCGAAGGCGGCTTGCATTACAGGCTTACCGAGTGTTCAAACGTGCTCTCGCATTTTTGTCCATTATATGGTAAATGTCAAAAGCCTAGCATACTACTACTCTGGGTGTTCTTTAGCTGACAGTTTGAGATCTATTAACATATCATTACACAACGTGTTAGATAAAATAAAATCTATGCGGCAGCAGGTATCCTTCACGTATGTTGTGTTCTTGATATGGTGTGCAGTATCGTGATATTTATAGTACCATCTGGTTTGACAGTTAGTCCGTGTCGTATCTTTTTTTATGCGTAACACGTCTAATTAGAAATGCAAGATGTATCATCCTAAAGAAATGGGGATGGTTACATTATGATTTTAAAATTATTATAGAATTCATGACCGGTCACCAGATATACAACCCTGCAGGAGGATTCGAACTCGGGACATTTCAGTTCTTAGGCTACGGCTTAACAACACTGCTACTGAGACGATGAGTGTTAAATCTTGTGTAATCAAGTCATGGTCTTGTCATGGACACCGAACGCGGCTTACATTACAGGCTTACAGAGTGATCAAACGTGCTCTCTCGTTTTTGTCTATTATATGGTAAATTTCAAAAGGCTAGCATACTTCTACTCTGGGTGTTCTTTAGCTGATTGTTTGAGATCTATTAACATATCATTACACAACGTGGTAGTTATGATAAAAGCTATGCGACAGCAGGTATCCTACTCGTGTGTTGTTTTCTTGATATGATGTGCAGTATCGAGGTATTTATAACACCGTCTGATTTGACAGTTAGTCCGTGTCATGTCTTGTTTAATGCGTAGTACGTCCAAATCTAAGAAATGCAAGATGTATCATCTTAAAAAAATAGGGATGGTTACATGATGGTTTTATAATTATTATAGAATTCGTGGCCTGTCACCAGACATACAACCCTGCAGGAGTATTCGAACTCGGGGCCTTTCAGTTCTTAGCCTACGGTTTAACAATTGTGCTGCTGAGGCGATGTGTTTGAAAGCTTAAGTAATCAAGTCATGATCTTGTCCAGGACACCGCAGGCGGCTTGTATTACAGGCTTACAGAGTGATCAAACGTGCTCTCGCATTTTTGTCTATTATATGGTAAATTTCAAAAGGCTAGCATACTTGTACTCTGTGTGTTCTTTAGCTGATTGATTTAGATCTATGAACATATCATTACACAACGTGGTAGTTATGATAAAAGCTATGCTGCAGCAGGTATCCCACACGTATGTTGTGTTCTTGATATGGTGTGCAGTATCGAGATATTCATAGTACCATCTGTTTTGACAGTTAGTCCGTGTCGCATCTTTTTTTTTATGCGTAACACGTCTAATTCAAAAATGCAAGATGTATCATCTTAAAAAAATAGGGATGGTTACATGATGGTTTTGTAATTGTTATAGAATTCGTGGCCTGTCACCAGCCATACAACCCTGCAGGAGGATTTGAACTCGGGGCCTTTCAGTTCTTTATTTGGTAAATTTCAAAAGGCTAGCATACTTGTACTTTGTGTGTTCTTTAGCTGATTGTTTGAGATCTATTAACATATCATATGATATGTTAATAGATCTATTCTATTAACATATGTTCCGATCTATTAACATAGCATATGATAAAATCTATGCTGCAGCAGGTATCCTACACGTATGTTGTTTTCTTGATATGGTGTGCAGTATCGAGATATTTATAGTACCATCTGTTTTGACAGTTGGTCCGTGTCGTATCTTTTTTTATGCGTAACACGTCTAATTCAAAAATGCAAGATGTATCATCTTAAAAAAATAGGGATGGTTACATGATGATTTTAAAATTATTATAGAATTCATGACCGGTCACTAGATATTCAACCCTGCAGGAGGATTCGAACTCGGGGCCTTTCAGTTCTTAGGCTACGGCTTAACAACAGTGCTACTGAGATGATGTGTGCTAAATGTTATGTAATCAAGTCATGGTCTTGTCAAGGATACCGAAGGCGGCTTGCATTACAGGCTTACAGAGTGATCAAACGTGCTCTCGCATTTTTGTCCATTATATGGTAAATTTCAAAAGCCTAGCATACTACTACTCTGGGTTTTCTTTAGCTGATGGTTTGAGATCTATTAACATATCATTACACAACGTGGTGGTTATGATAAAAGCTATGCTGCAGCAGGTATCCCACACGTATATTGTGTTCTTGATATGGTGTGCAGTATCAAGATATTCATAGTACCATCTGTTTTGACAGTTAGTCCGTGTCGCATCTTTTTTTTTATGCGTAACACGTCTAATTCAAAAATGCAAGATGTATCATCTTAAAAAAATAGGGATGGTTGCATGATGGTTTTATAATTGTTATAGAATTCGTGGCCTGTCACCAGCCATACAACCCTACAGGAGGATTCGAACTCGGGGCCTTTCAGTTCTTAGGCTACGGTTTAACAATTGTGCTACTGAGGCGATGTGTTTGAAAGCTTAAGTAATCAAGTCATGATCCTGTCCAGGACACCGAAGGCGGCTTGCATTACAGGCTTACAGAGTGATCAAACGTGCTCTCGCATTTTTGTCTATTATATGGTAAATTTCAAAAGGCTAGCATACTTGTACTCTGTGTGTTCTTTAGCTGATTGTTTGAGATCTATTAACATATCATTACACAACGTGGTAGTTATGATAAAAGCTATGCTGCAGCAGGTAACCTACACGTATGTTGTGTTCTTGATATGGTGTGCAGTATCTAGATATTTATAGTACCGTCTGTTTTGACAGTTAGTCCGTGTCGCATTTCTTTTTTTATGGGTAACACAACTAATTGAAAAATGCAAGATGTATCATCTTAAAAAAACAGGGATGGTTACATGATGATTTTAAAATTATTATAGAATTCGTGACCTATCACCAGATATACAACCCTGCAGGAGGATTTGAACTCGGGGCCTTTCAGTTCTTAGGCTACGGCTGAACAACTGTGCTACTGAGACGATGTGTGTTAAATCTTATGTAGTCAAGTCATTATCTTGTCTAGGACACCGAAGGCGGCTTGCATTACAGGCTTGCAGACTGATCAAACTTGCCCTCGCGTTTTTGTCCATTATATGGTAAATGTAAAAAGCCTAGCATACTACTACTCAAGGTTTTCTTTAGCTGATGGTTGGAGATCTATTAACATATCATTACACAGCGTGTTAAATATAATAAAATCTATGCGGCAGCAGGTATCCTACTCGTGTGTTGTGTTCTTGATATGATGTGCAAGCATCGAGGTATTTATAACTCCGTCTGTTTTGACAGTTAGTCCGTGTCGTGTATTTTTTCATGCGTAGTACGTCCTATTCAAAAAATGCAAGAGGTATCATCTTTAAAAAATAGGGATGGTTACAACATGATTATAAAATATTTATAGAATTCGTGGCATGTCGCCAGACATGCAACCCTGCAGGATAATTCGAACTCGGAGCCATTCAACTCTTAAGCTACGGCTTAACAACTTTTTCTATTGATGCGACGTGTGTGGAAGTTTAATTCATCAAGTCATGATCTTATCCAGGAATGCAAAGGTGGTGTTGAGAGTCTGCCCACGGTCAACCTTGAATTTTTTTCTTGACCTCAATTAAAAGTATGTTTGGCGGATAATGCCATTGACCAAATAAAAATATATCTGAAATTCAAAAGTGTGCGTAGTAATTGACTATACTCTTCATTTCTGATGATCAATCCTATGTCCGAATGACATATTTATCAAACTTTTATTGTCTTAGCCGAAACACTTGTATGAAATTTCTAGTTGCATTGCAGGCTTACCGAGTGATCAGACGTGCTCACGCACTTGTGTCCCTTGCAACGTGACTTTCAAGAGGCTTGCGTACTCCTCTCTGGGTGTTCCTTTAGTTAATTGTTTGAGATCTATTAACATATCAGGACATAACGTGCAGGATAAATTAAAATCTATGTGGCAGCAGGTACCCTACACGTATGTTTTGTTCTTGATATGGCGTGCAGTATCGAGGTATTTACCATTCCGTCAGTTTCGACCGTTAGTCCGAGTGATGTCTTTTTTAATGCGTAGTACGTCCAATTCAAAAATGCAAGATGTATCATCTTAAACAAATAGGGGTGGTTACATGTAGATTTTGAAATCATTATAGAATTGGTGGCTTGTCACCAAACCTACAACCCTGCAGGAGGATCCGAACTCGGGGCCTTTCAGTTCTTAGGCTACGGCTTAACAACTGTGCTACTGAGGCGATGTGCGTTAGATTTTAATTAATCAAGTTCTGATCTTGTCCACGTTTCCGAAGACGGCTAGCACTACAGGCTTACAGAGTGATCAAACGTGCTCTCGCATGTTTGTCCATTATATGGTAAATTTCAAAAGGCTAGCATACTTCTACTCTGGGTGTTCCTTTAGCTGATTGCTTGAGATCTATTAACATATCATTACACAACGTGGAAGTTATGATAAAATTTATGCGGCAGCAGGTATCCTACAAGTATGTTGTGTTCTTGATATGGTGTGAAGTATCGAGGTATTTATAATTCGGTCTGTTTTGACAGTTAGTCCGTGTCGTATCTTTTTTTATGCGTAACACGTCAAATTCAAAAATGCAAGATGTATCATCTTAAAAAATAGGGATGGTTACCTGATGATTTTAAAATTATTATAGAATTGGTGGCCTGTCACCAGACATACAACCCTGCAGGAGGATTCGAACTCGGGGCCTTTCAGTTCTTAGGCTACGGCTTAACAACTGTGCTACTGAGGAGATGTGTGTTAGATTTTAATTAATCAAGTCTTGATCTTGTCCAGGACTCCGGAGGCGGATCGCATTAAAGGCTTACAGAGTAATCAAACGGGCTCTCGCATTTTTGTCCATTATATGGTAAATTTCAAAAGGCTAGCATACATGTACTCTGGGTGTTCTTTAGCTTATTGTTTGAGATCTATTAACATATCATACACAACGTGTTAGACATAATAAAATCTATGCGGCAGCAGGTATCCTACACGTATGTTGTGTTCTTGATATGGTGTGCAGTATCAAGGTATTTATAATTCCGTCTGTTTTCAAAGTTGGTCCGTGTCATGCCCTTTTTTAATGCGTAGTACGTCAAATTCAAAAAATGCAAGATGTATCATCTTAAAAAAATAGGGATGGTTACATGATGATTTTAAAATTATTATAGAATTCGTGACCTGTCACCAGATATACAACCCTGCAGGAGGATTCTGGTGTCTCGGCCTTTCAGTTCTTGGGCAACGGCTTAACAACAGTGCTACTGAGACAATGTGTGTTAAAGCTTAAGTAATCAAGTCATGATCTTGTCCAGGACAACGAAGGCGGCTTGCATTACAGGCTTACAGAGTGATCAAACGTGCTCTTGCATTTTTGTCTATTATATGGTAAATTTCAAAAGGCTAGCATACTTGTACTCTGTGTGTTCTATAGCTGATTGTTGGAGATCTATTAAGATATCACTACACAAAGTGTTGGATATAAAAAAATCTTTGCGGCAGCAGGTATCCTACAAGTATGTTGGGTTCTTGATATGGCATGCAGTATCGAGTATTTATAATTCGGTCTGTTTTGACAGTTAGTCCGTATAATGTCTTTTTTTAACGCGTAGTGCGTCCAATTCAACAATGCAAGATGTATCATCTTAAACAAATAGGCGTGGTTACATGTAGATTTTGAAATTATTATAGAATTGGTGGCCTGTCACCAGTCATACAACCCTGCAGGAGGATTCGAACTCGGAGCCTTTCAACTCTTAAGCTACGGCTTAACAACGTTGCTATTGAGGCGACGTGTGTGGAAGTTTAATTCATCAAGTCATGATCTTATCCAGGAATGCAAAGGTGGTGTTGAGAGTCTGCCCACGGTCAACCTTGAATTTTTTTCTTGACCACAATTAAAAGTATGTTTGGCGGATAATGCCATTGACAAAAAAAAAATATATATATATATATATCTGAAATTCAAAAGTGTCCGTAATAATTGACTATACTCTTCATTTCTGATGATCAATCCTATGTCCAAATGACATAATTTAAAATTATCAAACATTTTAGTCTCAGCTGAAACACTTCTTTTTCTTCTTGCAGAGTGATCAGACGTGCTCACGCTTTTGTGTCCATTTTAAGGTGAATTTCAAGATGATAGCGTACTTCTACTCTGGGTGTTCCTTTAGCTAATTGTTTGAGATCTATTAACATATCATGATACATCGTGTTAGATATATTAAAATCTATGCGGCAGCAGGTATCCTACACGTATGTTGGGTTCTTGATATGGTGTACAGTATCGACATATATAATTCCGAATGTTTTTACTGTTAGTCCGCGTCACAGTTTCGTCTGTACATAAATAGTTAAAAAACGAAATGTTATTGGTCAGGTCAACAAATTTAATGTCCGGAAACTGTTTATAACTTCAGTTTTTCTTAATAATTTAAACTCTATCTCGCACGGGCATGTGACGCACAGGTAAGGCTTGCGCCTTAGAACCGAAACGTTGACGAGCTCGAGTCCTCAGGACATTATTCCCAAGCTTTGAAACTAGCAGATTGAAAACAGAGCCTTGTCGAACCTTGCAAATGGATACGAAAGGCTAAAAACTGTCAACAAAATATTAGACAAAAATTTTTGAATTTATTTATGACCACAGTTTCGTCCATACATAAAAAGTTAAAATACAAAAACTTATTGGTCAATTCAATAACATTAATCTCTGGAAAATGTTATGAATTTGAATATTTCTTAATAATATAGGCTCACTCTCTTATGGGTATGTGGCGGAGACGTAAGGCCTGTTTGCTGGTACATTTGGGGAGCGTTACACATTATGAATCCCGAAACCGAGTGTGTAAAGACCTGAAAAATCGATTAGCGAAGAACTTTAAATATCAAAGGATTTGGAAAATAGAGCTTAGCCGAATGTTGCAATGGAGAATCAAAGTCACAAAACCGAATGAAAAGAAACTCAAAATTACATTTTTGTCAATACTTTGAAAATTAAACAACCAAATTGTGAAGGCTTTTTAATAAATTAATCTCTAGAAAATGTTCAGAACTTGAGTATTTTTATAATAATTTAAGTTTATTCATGCACGGCTATCTGACGCAGAGGTATGGTATACCACCCGAGAACCGTTATATTGACGAGTTCGAGCTCAGATAAACCTGAGTGCTCTTGCTATTTGTTTTTGAAAGGAAAATTTCCATCACTTATATCCTTATTTTTTTAAACTTAACTTTGGGTGGTACAGCAGGTGGAGCGTTACACATTATGAAACCCAAATCAGAGTGAACAAAGACACGAAAGTCGATATATCCAGAGCTTTAGAAAATCAAGGATTAGGAAAACACAGCTTAGTCAAACCTTGCAAATGAATATGTATGGAATGCGTGTGGAAGCATCTGAGAGACAGTAAATGCAAGAACTTTTGTTCTGCAGTATATTTTTCCTTTTCAGATTCTGCTGCTACAGACTACCAGAAGAGACTGAAAGAAGCATGCACATTCATTGGCTAGCCCAAAGCCCAGCCTTAATTCTCAATTCCACCACGTATCGGTAAGTCCCTCTAATTAGTTCCCTTATATGCCCCTTCTCTCAATTTCCTATCTCCCCCCCCCCCCCCCAGTTTGGTTTTCTTTGTAGTGGTTTCGCTCGTTAATTTAACGTCGGTTCGAATGCAGATTAGAACGTCATTTAGAATGTACTTTGGAACGTTTTGATTGTAACTGTGGGAAAAAATTTGTCTGCCGTTAGTTTAAGAGAAGAGCGATTGGTGAAGTGTTTACTTTAAAAATGGATCTTATCAGTTAGTGGAGTGACAGACCTCCTGTTTACTTACGAATTGAAAGTTCGATTTTGTTTTTGAAAATGACAAACTATTTTGTCGAAACATGTGAAATCTAAAAAAGTTATTCTTTCTTCTGAGAATCATTTCGCATTTTGCTCTGTTGCGTGCATTTGGAAGCAAATGAATATCAAATACACAAAACCGTTTATAAGAATAACTCAGAATCACACATTTGTCTGTACTTATAAATTTAAAAAATACAATTTTTAGGCTAGTCAATAATATTAATCCATGGAAAATTTTCAGAACTTGAATATTTCATAGTAATTTAATTCCATGTTTGCCATTTCCAATTCCATTTTTTAGTAATTTGATTTCATCTTGTATCGGTTTGTGGGTGAGAGTTCAGGTCTGCCGCCTTAGAACCGAAACGTTGACGAGTTCGAGTCCACATGTACCTACCTGAAAATTTGACGTGCCTGTATCACGTATCCTTCATTATTTTTTTTGTTCCGATGGTAACTTAGGTGTGCATTACAGATTATGAATCCTGGAGCCGCTCGTATTAGGACATGAAAATCGATTAGTCCTTAACTTTAAATATAGTGGATAGCAAATAGAGCTTTGTTAAGCCTTGCAAATGAATATCGAAGTCTCAAAACCGTCAATAAATTCTTATAAGAAAATTTTTTAAGTAGTCATTTCTTGCGCTATTTCTTGACTTAAAGAAGGCTTTCGATACCGTAAACCAAAAAATATTATTGGACAAGTTGTGCGCCTACGGAATACGAAGAAAATGCCTCAAGTGGTTCCGGTCATACCTACTTGACAGGATACAATTCGTCATAATAGAAGATGCGAAATCTGATCCATTAAACGTCTCTCGTGGCGTTCCTCAAGGTTGTACTCTAGTTCCTTTGCTGTTTCTTTTGTACATTAACGACTTTCACAGGTGCATTCAATCCTCCATTTCCTATCACTTTGCTGATGACGCAACTGTCTAAAACAACGAGAAAGTCTATGTCTCGACAACTGCAAACCGACTATCTCTGAACGTCAAGAAAATTGAGTTTGTCCTTCTTCGACCTAAACACAAATCCTGCCACGCTAGACTAACATTAAAGATCAGAAGATGCAAGATTTATCTCTCCAGGAAAGTTAAATATCTGGGTGTCACATCAGATCAACATCTTCAGTGGAAATTCCATATAAGAGAACTCGAGAAAAATCTCTGCGTCGCTAATGGTTTGCTATTAAAAATTCGCCACTATGTTGACAAAAATACTTTACGAGGCTTATACTTCAATATTTTCCATTCTCATCTTTCATACGGCTCTATAGCCCGGGGTCAGGCCAGCAAAGCGGAACTGAAAAAACTTATCCTTCTGCAGAAGCGCGCAAAGAACAATTGCATCTGCTGACCTACATGAGCCAATTTCCCCATTATTGTACAAATTAGGCATTTTGAAACTTGAAGACAATATAAAAATGAAAAAGTATGAATTCATTTACGACTAGAAAAACGATAACCTCCCACGGGCCTTCCGCAGTTACTTAAGTTGCAATGAAACGGGACAAACCACTCAGTTAGTTGCAAAACCGCACCTAATTATTCCAAGAAGAACAACGGAAAGATATGGAAGTGCTTGCATGAAATGAGGGTGCTTTGCTACACAAACAAATTTTATATCTTGGGGTCGATTTTGCTATACCAAAAGACATTTTTATGAATACAATGAAAGCCATGCTGCTTGCTACTTATGTCTAGATGCGTTTACACGATTAGACTCCATTCATTGACTCTTCCTTCTGATCCTTCTGTACTCTTTTACTTGCTTACATGGTCCACCCCTCTTATTTTTACTTCTCGAATGGTTCACATATGCTATGTCAACGTGTAGTCTTTATTACTGTCATGACAATGCGATCTAAAACAATCAAAATGACGCATTCGCCCCGGACTATGGGTGATCGCTGCTTAATAAGCATCTTGCTATTAGGAGATCTTCCCCTGGGTTGATGGTACTATCACGATCATTTTAATTGAGAGTCTGTTTCCATGTCAGGATTTATCGTGTGTCATATATTTACATGCAGACATTGAATCTTCTTTATGTTATATACGGACTATTTCCGAGAAAAGATTTTGATTGACTGACTGATTGATTGACTGATTGATTAATTGATTGATTTATTGACCGATTGATTGCTTGATTGGTTGCTTGATTGATTGTTATGTTCACAGTTTCTTCTGTACGTAAAAAGTTAAATATCGAAAATACATTGGTCATGTAAATATTTTAATCTCCGGAAAATGTTCAGGGCTTGAGTATTTCTTAATAATTTAAGCTAAATCTCGTATGGGCTTGTGGCGCAGAGGCGAGGTCTGCCGCCTTAGAACCGAAACGTTGATGAATTCGAGTCCACATGAACCTACGCGACGTTTTTTGTTGAGACAAGGAATGGATCGGTATCACTTTCTGTTTATCATTTTTTTGTTCCGGTGGTTCTTCTGTTGTGCGTTGCAGATTATGAATCCCGAAACCGGGTTTATTAGGACATGAAAATCGATTAGTCCCAAACTTAAAGAAAAGCAGATGGAAAATAGAGTTTTGTGGAATCTTGCGAACGGATATCAAAGCTTAAAAACCGTCAACAAAATCATATAAGAAAGTTTTTAGGGTAGTTTTATTCACCCTTTCGTTTGTACATAAAAGTTAAACGAAAATTTATTGGTCATGTGAATAAATTTAATCTCTTGAAAACATTCACAACTTGAGTATTTCTTAATAATTTAAGCTCAATCTCGTATGGGCTTGTGGCGCCGAAGTTAGGTCTGCCGCCTTAGAATCGAAACGTTGACAAGTTCGAGCCCACATGAACCTGAATGCTTTTGCTTTATTTTTGAAAAGTGAATCTTCATTATATTCATCCTTTTGTTTAGGTGGTTTTTATTTGGGTGGTACTTTTGGGGTGCTTTTCACATTATGAATCCCCAAACCGAGTGTATAAGGATATGAAAATCGATTTTTCCAGAACGTTAAAAATTAAAGAATTGGTTAAATAGAACATACTCAATTATATTGGTCATGTGAATAAATGTAATCTCAAGAAAATGTTCAGAACTTGAATATTTCTTCATAATTTAAGCTCAATCTTGTATGGGCGTGTTGCGGAGAGGTAAGTAATGCAGCCCGAGAACCTAAAGATCGACCAATGTGAGCCCAAATGAACCAGAATGCATTTTTTTTTGAATCTGCATCACTTTCATCCTTATTTTTTTAAACTTTAGTTTAAGTGGTATTTTTGGGGACCGTTGCACATGATGAATCCCAAAACCGAGTGTATTAAGACCTGAAAATCGATTTGCCCAGAACTTCAAAAATTAAAGGATTTGGAAAATAGAGCTTAGCCAATCCCTGTAAATGTATGTCAAAGTCATAAAACCGATTGAAAGAATACTCAAAATCACACTCTTGTATATACTTTGAATATTGAACAACAAAATTTTTAGGGACTAGAAATTGTTAATTGCTTCTCCAAGCAGTTGCTTGGCCAGTTAAGACTCCAACCAAAGTTCTCTGACGCGTTTCTTGGCCGGTACGAAACGTACGTAATACAAGCCATTTGATTACTTACAAGGGATTCTTCCCGTGTACAGCGCAGCTGGCAATACCTAAGTGACTTGGGGGCAGGCTGCCAAAACTGTGACTATCTCGCGCAACTGTTCACTTGAGGGCTTATGTTCTCGTGAGACGGTGCACTCGAGGTCTCCAGAGGTTTCGAGTTCTTAATGGGACTCCAAGCAGTTGCTTGGCCAGGTTGTAGCAATAGTGGCTGAAAGAAGCTGCATGATATGTTGTCAAAAAAGTCACCTGCATCAAGGCCATCATCATAACTAATAAGGTCAATGTTAAAATCTCCCATGATGATAGTGAATTTGCATTCCTTGCCAAGGAGGCTTAGTGTTCTAAGCATAAACGAGTTCATAAAATCAGCAACATGCATATCGGGATGCTATATAGATACACCCGCAGATTATATTTTTTCTCTTTTTCTATTCAATCTCGATGAAAATTGCCTCAAGTTCATTTTCAGATCGAAAGCATAAATCATGTTGCACTTTTGTATCTCCGTAGATCGAGTTATATATATAGAAGCACACTTCTCCAGCGTTTGATTGCGTCGATCAATGAGTAGTTATGTTCAGACGTCAAGCAAGCGTACGTCAACCATTTGTTTTGGCGATTAGCTTCGTATTCGTGAATTTCTGAGCCCTTTTCATTGACTGCATTTATCTTAAGTCGCGTGTTTGGTTTTCCATGTCTACCAAATGGTTTTATCGTCTGGTTTTGCTCTAAAATCAGGTTATGGAAGACAAATACGAGTAGACGATGATAAGCTCTAAAAACGAATGACGAATCTCCTTTCTCCCGCTTCATAAGTACTATGAGTTTCAATTGATCGTCATTGCTTAACCATGTATTCTGCAGTGTTAGTGAGCTGGGACTCTTGAAAAGCGGCATATGGGTGAACAATCTTTCACAAGATACTCGTCATAATTTGCATGAAGTCCTTGTGTATTCTTTTCGCCTGCATGCGTAAACAAGAATCTCTAAACTAAATGAACAACTGCAATTATAAATAATAAGACAAAACTTTTTCGCGGACGAGAGAAAACATATGTAGCACAGAAAATGAGAAACGCCATCATCATTATGTGACGAACCGTCAAAATGGTCATCTACGAGAAACAATTTACACGGCACTTCGAACAAAAATATTTTTGACACATGAGACTTCCTCCAAAGTACCTTCTAGAGCCCGTTGCGAAAGCCCAAATATTCTCTACTTGATTCTTTTAGAGCCAATCAAGGATATGCAAGAAACTGCATCCACAGACCTGCGTGGATGTCGGAGACTGCCAACAGACCGACCACCACTTGTCAACATCTCCGTTGTCGCCTATCGCCAAAAGGAGCTAACAATGGAATTGTCAAAACAGGTTATGGCTGTTTTATCAATCTACAATCACCAATGCAGCTATAAAAGTAGAGTATCAAGGTTGCACTGTAATCGGCGATCACAGAATCGTTGAGAAGTCTACAATGACCTGATGCTTTTCCTATTTTTGAGAATTCACACAATAGGATCCAGGCTTACACCAAAGTTATTGTATCATTCTCTTGAGGTTCATGTTTGTTGGGCTCATGCTTAAAGGCACCTTCAGTGGGCTCCGCCGAACCTTCAGCTTCTAAATCTTCAGTGCTCTGCTCACAGCCAACTTGCAAAGGTAAAGCTGCTGGGCTTAAATCGCCAAGTGCAACATCAGCCACTCGACATGAAGCAACTATTGTTTCATTTTCAATGCATTCAAGATTAGTGACTAACTTAAAGGGACTTATCGAGCAGTTTGAATGAGATTTTCTGTTGTCAAAACAGGGGTAGTCCTGAAGATTTGAGGCCTTTAAATTAGAAGATAAATGTTTTTGGCCGATTTCCAGAACTTCGTGTGAACGCACACCAAAGCCATACGAATTACTATCGCTACCGACGTCAAACATTCTTCTCAAGTTGAGCTCACTAGGCTTGTAGCTTTTCACCGCCGCGCACACATGCGTTTCAGCATATGCTTCAGATGCACTGCCATCTGTAGCTTTCTCGTCTGCTATTACGTCACTAATTAAGGGGCTCGTGTTTGCTACAGAACGGTTAATTGGATCTTCTCCTTCTGACGGCAGATTGATGCTTTCAAAACTCAGCAAAGGTTTTCTGTCATAAATTTGTTTATGTTCACTGTGATTGGCTTCATATAAACAACTGCATGCTGGGGTAGGCACGTGAATAGACGGGGAAAAGCGGCATGCATCAGGGCTAGCTTCGCTGCTTCGTTTGCTAGGCGACCAATGATCACGTTCATGAACTCTCCCAAGAGCCTTCTCCTCAGGATGAGTTTGCACCGTGTAGCCACATGTTTCGCAGCGGCATAAATTATTGCATATCTTTACCATTGAATCTCCAAGCCCATAGTCTCGGATATAAAATCCACTCTTATCAACAAAGCTTGTTCCTGAATTAGCACTTGTCAAAATATTTAGGTCATCACTAAGAGAATCTCTTAGCCCTCCAAGGCTTGAAGAGCGCTGGTTTATTCTCGGAGTGCTCTGTTTGCTGAGCTCTTGGGAGATGCTGCTATTCAATTTTTGAGACGTATCTTGGCTATTGGGCTTTAAGTTTGCTGCAGACCATTTTAAACCATGCTCTTGGTTGATCGATCCTAACTTAGACGGGATGTCCTTGGACGTAGACGAAGTTCGTGATCGAAGCTTCGACGTCAAGCTGCTTGGCATAAGGGCGACATTCTTTGATTCTTCGAGCTGCTTCATAAGGACAGCCACTACGACATTGACAAGAACAAACTGCGAAGCCATTACAAACGTCGCAAAATAAACAGGAGATATGTAGGCAAGCATCGAGCAATCTGCCGGACATAAATTTGGGTTCAAGCAGTCCTAAAAGAAAAAAAAAAGCTACGTTTATGACAACATAATTGCTATATATATAAATATATATATGATGTATATATATATATATATATATATATATATATAT
>QQSS02052879.1:0-18154 GCA_003687565.2 Craspedacusta sowerbii
TATATATATATATATATATATATATATAGAGACTTACACGTGTATATATCAAGCCGCTGCATATGTTTCGTAATAGGTTGTACATAATTAGACTGGGAGAAGTCGTAGCTCCCACTCGAAAATTCGTCGTCAATTTTTTTCTTCGGGTCCTTTCAAATCTACTTAACAAGTTGCTGTTTGAATCTGCAGCTTCAAACTACGTCCTTCTTTTCGGCGGTGGGCTGGTGTGATAGCTTGTGATTTCAATTCAGGCGTATAAATCGGGAGCTTAGTTCTTTCGTTTCGCCTCTATAGCCTGGAAGTGGTTCCGCTTATAAAGTCCGTAACGCCGATAGTAATTATGACGACAGCGAACCTGACCCGTTGCTGACGAACACGAGAAAGCGTTACGACTCTTCTGGGAGTGAAGACCAGTGAAGCAGCACTCGCCTGATGACGTCGTCTCCGTGTAAATTACTTGTGCTCGCAGGACTTACTTGCACATCCGACTGTTTGCGCACCTGGAATAAATACCCTTCACTTCTCACCGTAAATATGTACACGATAAAGTTAGGTGAGTCATTGTCTCAAGACGTGCCTGTGTGCATTTTTATTTCTTATTATCATTTTGATACTTGTTTAATTACGAAGATTGCATGTTGAGCCACAATGTTTTTGCCACAGGCTTGTTAATCGCAATCAGAGTTGATATTAGTAAATTATGAAAAGCTTTCAAGGTATCTAGGGTGCATTTTTGTGCGCTTGTACGGTATAGGATGTTGGCTCCCGCTTAAGCTACGATGTGTTTGCGCCTGTTGAATGGACTTGTCGGTTTGTTGCTTACTGGGCGAATCGGGTGGATCTATCTACGCGGTTTGTTGTCTGCCTTGTTCCAAGTTGAGAAACGCAAGTGATTGCCGTCTTTTATTGACGTATTTTTGTTTCATCGCTGCCCTTGTCAGGATGAAGTTTAAGGAAGTTTGTTAGAGCTACTTATGTGTTCAGTAGCCAATTAATTTATAAAATTTCTTCGCATCTTAGAAGGTTTTATGAAAATTGTGAGTTATGAGAATTTGTTCGGAAAACTTATCGTCAGTCGTCTTGTTTTGCCTGCGATTGAGCCTTCTATGGATCCTGCTATTGATAAGCGCCTTCTGTTTATCATCCTTCTTGCAATCTAAATTTGTGCGAGAATGATCTTCGGAACGCCAAAGCTAACCAACTCCGAATTGTAATTAGGCTTTAATTATACTAAAATGGACTGCGTATTTGTCAGGTAGTTTCCTGACAGCAGATAAAGGTGCTTAGAT
Source organism: Craspedacusta sowerbii (assembly GCA_003687565.2). Lineage (NCBI taxonomy): Eukaryota > Metazoa > Cnidaria > Hydrozoa > Limnomedusae > Olindiidae > Craspedacusta > Craspedacusta sowerbii. The sequence goes on from QQSS02052879.1 coordinate 1,290, forward strand.
CCACTTACCAGAATGCCTGTCTTACATAACATAATGCAATATTTACTGTGTAATAATGCCTATCTTACTATAATATATAATATATAATATAATATATAATATATAGTATGTATATATAATATATAATATAATATATAATATAATATATATATATACATAATGCCTATCTTACTAATAATAATGCCTGTCTTACTTAACATCATCCAATATTTACTTGAAAAGTACTTATGAGTCGTGCTGTTTGTTGAGCAATGCGGATATTGCTGTCAAATCGTGGAGCAATACATGACACTGCGATTGAGCTATTTTTGGATCCCGCTATTGATAAGTGCTTTCTCTTTACATTCCTTCTTGCAACCTGCCTTTCTGCGAGAATGATTTCTTCGGAACGCTCCGAAGGATGATTGTACTGGGACGTGGCGACAGGCATTTTCGCAATCCTTTTATCGTGTTCCTAATGCGCGATTTCGTGTTCCTAGTGATAACGAACAGCCCATCGAGTTCAAATAGCACCGTTGTATGGATCATCACGCGTTTAGTCGCATTTTCACCTATCACATTCTCACTTGTTCGCTGTTTAGCTAACGCAATAGCCCTGTTTCCCTTGGGTTTAAAACCTGCTACTTCCTCCAATCGTTTGCATTGGAAAGACTTACGACTAGCGTCTTCTTATTTACAAAATTTTATTTTTCTTAAGCTTTTGTTAATGTCGAGTCAAGCTCGCCTTTCAATTGCTAATTTTTTTTTTTTTTTTAATCTCCTGTTTTTATACAGGCTATCGTCATGGAGCAAATTAAGCGCTCAAAACTTAAAACCATCTTTTTTTATGACAAATTATATTTCCCGGTCTTATAAAAACTAAGAACGCACTAGCAAACAATCGACAAACGCAGGATGACAGCGAGGCTAGAAAAATCCACGAGGGGAAAACTCCACGAATCTTACTGATTCCTGGGATGAATGCGCCCTACCTACTCGTAATAACAAAACTACTTTCGTTACAAATGTACGTGCAGAAAATGGACAAACGATCTACGATGATATCGGGGCTAAAAAGAAGCTACAGATCTTACTTATCCCTGCCATAGCTATTGATTACCAACCAAATTTAGGAAGGCATAAATCTACCGTTGCTCCTCAATAAGCGCATTGCGCACACGGCAACATGGAGAATCTTTGGCTCGCATGCTATTAATTTATTTATTTATTTGTTTGCTAAGTCTGACTGTAACCCAAACCCAAATTCTAACCATAATACTAATCCTTAACCTATCCCTAACTCAAGCCCTTTCCTTAACAAGCTCCGTGCGCATGCCGTGCAGACGCAGCCATATTGACCTTTGCGGATATCGGCATGATCAATCGCAAATTGAGGAGCAAATGGTAGATTTACGGTATGGTGGTAGTGTCACTCGAAGTCAAGCCGCTCCTCTCCCATTGCCCTAACAATGCTCTCGGCGAGATCGTCATGAACATCGCGTACCAGAAGAAGGTGAACGTAGCTTCCGACGTCAGGATCGTCACTGAGAATATCCTTCAAAGTTCGCACAAATAGGACAACCTGCTCTTCTATGTCACGAACAGATATGCCGGCGCGTGCATTCTTCATCATCTCGTACATAGTCATGAGCGGAGTCGCGTATTCCAGCATTGCATATACAGGCTCTTTCCCATCGATGCATATGGAGTATAGGCTTTGCTTGTAGATACGAGAATTGACGCCCCCTCTAGAGATAGTTTGATCGGGCATGTTCGCAGCGAAAGAGATTCGCTTGTCGACATCTCTTAGGTCGTCATAGCAGTGACAACTGTTCGGAATGATAATGAAGAGTTTCCTGTGCTGCGGTAGGAGGAGGCAATCGCGCAGATCTTTGCCGTTCAGCGTGTGGCGCGGAGCGACAGCGTCGGCAATCATCTTTTGAAAGCCAGGAACAACCAACTTCAGATAGCCGAAATAATAGCTCCACGCAAGGCCGCTAGCGATGTTCTTATTGTCTTGTTCGTTCATGTCGGACACCTCTGCTGTTGCAAGCGATTTTGCCGGTAGGCGTTGCTTGACAACTATGTAGCACACTGCGACCACAAAGTAGTTCGATGTGGAGAAAGGAACGTCCCTTTCGAACGAGAAAATCAAGAACAGAACCGAAGCGCAAATGTAGACGACCAACGTTGCCTAAATCAAACAGAAATCAAACAATATAAGGACATTACAAACACTCAATATAAGGAAGTTACCCGGTTTATTCGACCCAACAGTAGCTGACCATCCAAAAAGCAAAACAACCTCGTATATTTATGTATGTACGTACATATGCATGAACGTGTGTATGTATGTTTGTTCTGTTTGGACAGTGACTGCCAGTCCCAAGTCCGGATAAAGGGATAGGGTTTGTGCCCTCTAGCATAGGCCTGTTGCAAGCCCGGGTGAACCTATATGGCTCACTGTCCATGAAGCACCAACAGTGGCGATAGGGCGTTCATAACCAAATCGTCGGTAGGAAAATGAAGAGGAAGAAGAAATTATATATGTATGATTATATACTCCTATACATCGGCATCAGTTGTTGAATGTGACGCTTCACGACCAGTCTATTTGGTGGCCTCCTTGAGATAGAAAAAAACTGCCAGGACTTTGGTCCTTGCATGTAGCTTTAGGCAGGTGAGAATTCATTTCAGTCATTTGCTCACATCCCTGCCAATTCTGTGCATAAATGGAAAGCTAAGTTCAGTACGGTGGCACTCAGGCAATTGATGCAAATTAAGATTTAAAATTGGACTTTTTCTCCCCGGACCAGTCATTCAGTCTGTCTACCATAATTTATTAATAAATCAATAATTAATTATTGCGAACCTCTAGATGGTTTCAGATTTAGATGAATATTTGTGTGAAGGTTTAATGCATTGTTATGAAGAAAATTTAGGGGTGCCCCACACAAAAATAACTTTTTGAAAAATAAGGACCACCCTATAAATATATATGCTATGAAATTAATATTTGAAATATTTCTTAGGTCACCCAGTTTGAATTTTACAATATCTTGTGACAAACTTGTTTCTTCCTGGAGAGAGTAGCATGTAAGCTTTGCAAAAATGAATTACTTTTGGTCTTCCTGTATAAGAATTTGTGTTCTGTGGCAACATGGATCCTGTCATTTAAAGATGCGGATATCGGACCCCAAATTGCAGAAGAAATGGTCTTCAAATAACAGGAAATGGCAAACTAGTGCCAGACTTAAGGATATTTTCTAATAAGCATATATTAATACACTAAACAACCAGAAAGGCTGCAAAATTTCAAAAACATTTTTCTGAAAGAAAATTTTATGGCCAACAGGGTAGAATTATTATGCCTCAAACAGGCATGAACTCAATTAAGTCAATCTAAAACATGCCAGTTGCATTGTGCTCATTGTACTACAAAGCCAATAAAGGCTTTGTGTGGCATACCTCATTGTATCTTAACAGTGTACATATGGTTTTACAGTTTCATGCATGATAATATGGACAGCAGATTTAAGCCAAGCAGGCAAAACAGTAACCCATGTAGCATACACATAAGATTGCAGTACCCATTGCTAATTCATCCGTTAAAGATTTCTGAAGAATGAACTGTCAATGAGACAAGGTAAATTTTGTTTGTCTAAATTAAAGCTTGTCTCGCAAGCAGAGCAAATACGTTCTTTGAGGTATTACGTGCCCTTTTTGTCATATTCCAATAGGTTGATGTTACTTATAAACAATTCATGCAGAACTGAACTGTACAAAAGCAAAATGATTCTTGATTGAATGTTTTGATGAGGGCAACCACAATAAAGCATAGTTCAAGGTTGCCATAAACATGAACATCACAAGGTGACAAAGCACATCCTGATATAAGGTTTATACTAGTGGAAAACACCTAGTCGGACGGGGGCCAGGTCACATGGTTCACATTTTGTCACTTTGATACTCAGACATTTATCCATTTAGCTTGCCTTCAGTGCATGTTTCACATATGATATACAACGTACAATATCATACACATACAATATGATACATATAATATATACATATAAATATAATTACATACATATAGTATATATATATATGTATGTATACAAGTATATATATATATATATATATATATATATATATAAATACATAACAGAAGCAATAGCAAGAGGTACTCTTTATAACATGAAAATGCTTGAAAGATACACCTACAACATAAAAAAACTAGATAGAGTGAACTTTGGTAATATATGAAAGGCCAAGCCATTAAACTCATAAGGCGTCGCACCAGTTGCAAAAGTAAAACTTTGGCAGGTAAATTCTGACTCTTGTTTGATTACGTGGTAACATTTTCCACATGATTCCGTTAAAAAACTTCAACGTCGAAAAGCTTTAACGTTTCACTTCATTCATTTTGATACTGCAAATCTGAAAACCATACAAATACACGAAGAATCTTACCTGAAGACTTGAAACGCAAAAGCAAGCATCCAACGCTTTACTATAGCTTCCTAGATATCTGGATTCGACATGCCTTCGCTCCTCGACAAATAAACAGAGCCTTCTGACCAATTCTCCAGTTAATAGAGCCGAAACAGCACCACAAGCAACTACGATGTCATCCAAAGTGAGAATTTTCTTTGACTCAACACCGTGTATAAAATACCGAACGACTAAAATACAAACAAACGAAGCCGAGCAAAAGAATGCTACAGCCAGCGAAGCCCATGCAGTTCGCTTTACAGACACTGGGCCGAATCCGTTGTTCCTACTTTTAAGTTTCTCCTCAACACCCATACTTGAAATTGCAACTATTCACATGAAATGACTGCGGGTCTGCTCTGCTGTTAAAAACCTTCACTTTTATAAGTGCGCTATATCATAGCGTTCTTCCAAGAACATTCATCCGCCATACCGACAACCACTCGTATTTCGGACGATCGCTTTCGACCGTAGGAGGGGAGTTACCTAGCCTGACAAACGTGCGCGTGTCAGGTCTATACAAGGGTCGTGCCCACATTGTTTGGAAAATCCCCTTGCGCAAACCTAAAGTACCAAGTTCGCAAAATTTCGCTTTGCTTGGTAATTTATGTAAGGTACCTTTCTCGGTACCGCGAAAGAGAAAGCAGGGAGCGACTTGCCAACCACCACATATTAAATGGCAGCAAAATGTTCGTAGGGGTCTCCCTTGATTCAGAGTAATTATTCGCAGTCCGTCCATGACAGCTAACCAGGGCAGTAGGCCTTGCGACAACATGGCGTGGCAACAAGGCGCTGCTTTCCAGCTTGCCGGATTTCGAATCTGCCCAAAGTCTCTAAATATTTTTTCAATCCTGTGCATTTGTAGGCAAAGAAGATTTCCAAGTTTGCAAATATATTTGCAAACAAAGTCATCGTATTCACACAGTAGTGAGCCTGGCCGTAGGCCCAAACTAAAGCAAGTACTCAGAGGATGCGTATGATATTCCTGGACATTACAGGAGTCATGTTTCAAAAATAGTGTTGATTATTTTTGAGTTATGAATATGACTTAACTGATGTTTTTGCGCTATTGGATTATTTCTACGGACCCTGGGAGCTAACGATTATATCCTGAAACATGATCTGAGAGATTCGCCTTTAGAGAACCTCTAAAACTGGGTGCTCAATTGTCATTCGTATCAGCTTCATAGAGGAAGGCATTCCTGTTTTCATGCAGTCGCTTGTTCGCTCGCAAGCAATAAAATGGAAGGACAATACTCCACATCCTCGAAGGTTGTCCATGTAATTCAAAACTATCATACTTCTTTTGCTGCTGATCTTGTAACAGAACAATATATTCTCTCCCAACGTACCAGCTATTGCTTTGAACGGGCACTGACCTCTCCAGAGCTGACATACACTCTTCCATCTGCCACGCATTGCTCCTCGCGATACACCTGCACTGTCCAGTCCAGGTTTTTTTATATTTGCAATTTCCTTATGAACGCATCTCTGCTCTTCGTGCTAACTTTTATCTTCCTCGTTCTTCATGCGCCAGTTATCGCTTTAAGACTATAGTTTTAGCAGGAGCTCTGATGGTAACCTTGGTAGGCGCGAAATTCTTCCAACTAGAGGCACAAACAGCCCGGAAGATCGCCTTTTCATAGCAAAGGAATTCACGAAATCAACTTTTCTTAAAGAAAGAGTCTTTCCTACCCCTTTTAGGTCAACGATCTTTTGAGACCGCAAATGATGCATCTCAATAATCTAGTTTCTCTGGTAAAATATGGCCGTTCTATGGAAGGTATTAATCTGGGAGAAGTGAAAACATTCAGCCTGGAGCAGCAACTTCTACTCAAAACTGTTCTGCTAGCTCAAGTTTAGTTTAAACAATGGCACCTAGATCATTTCTCCATCATATTGATAAATTGCAAGCTCATTCCAATTTTTACAATACGGCTTTACAAAATCAAACTGACTCTTGCGCTGTGCTTTATGTTGATCCCCAGCTGAGTGAGCCACGTCCTTTTTCTTTTGAATCTTCTATTACCCTTGCCTAAGACGACAATCCTAATCTTTCTGCTTGCAATTCATTCAGGAATTCTTAAAGCTTTGCTTTTATGTCCAAGTCCCGATACATCTCATTTCCCTGAGTGTTCCACCAGCCTTTTTCTCGACGTCTTACCTGGGCCTATTCATCCGAATCTTCCGCTTGTTTTAATACGGAATGTGCTGCTAGTTTCTTCACGTCAACTCATTCACATGCAACTCCATCCAACCCGCCCACTAAGGTTTTCCATCACTCTGCTCTCTCGTGTTTAAGTCAAGGGCAAGCCAAAACAGATACAGATATTTACAAGGCGATACAAGAAAGCAAACCTTTGAACCCTTCGTCACTGTTTCGTGTAACTGTTCCTCGTTTTGACCTTCTTGCGTTCTTAAAATGGAATTTTTGTTCAAAAGCTGGCAAATAGTAGCAGACGGAACAAAAGATGCCACTATCATTAAGGGAGAAAAAAATCAAATCGTCGAAGGAAACCGGCAAGGAACGAGATGAATATACTGCTCATGAGTGCAATGGGTTGTAGTTCAACAGCGCAGCAGCCGGTGCCCCTCCACCCCACCCGAAAAAGGTGTTGATGCGGATAGACTGAAGCCCTTCGGTACTCATCTGTATTGTAAATATTTTATGAAATGTTCACTTGCTTGTTTATCTGATTAAAAAAAAATAGGAAGTCGAGTGAATGATTGCAGTAGTACCTGAAACTTTCTCCATGATTGAGTGTCCGGGCACTGCAAACGCGAAGGGACAACACAAAGCGTCTTTTAATTGATAGTTTTAACCAAGGATTTAAGTTTGTGACGCATATGTCACAATTTTAAAGGTTTAATTATATTCTTAACGCACATAGAAATACATGTTTCCACTCGGCCTTCTCTGTTTTGTAACTAACTCAGACGAGTTGATCGCGTTTTAAAACATTTTTCACTTTCATAATTAGTACGAATACGAACTTTTGGTCTTACTTACAGGTGCTAATATTCTATGGCAGCAAGCGTAATCTTACCTCACTAAGGTACTAGGTATGCCCTTTTCTTGTTCGCTTAGTCTGACGATAGTCCAAGAAAGGACCGAAACGTCAAAATAAAGTATTAGCTTTATTCTTGCCTTTTTTTTTTTAAATCACGTTATGCTCTTCGAGGAGGCATTTTGTAGTTATATATATATTTGGGACTCCATCATTCAAAGGCATTGTCTTGCACACCCGTGCACAGGAACTTGAAGAATGCAACAAAGTCTCCTTTGTTTTGCCGCAGAATTTACTTATTTTGTAGCACGCTGCATTTGGAAACTCCTGCTATGTCAGTCACGAATGCTGTATTCTGAATGCTTTAAGACAAGAATACTAAATGCATATGCCTTTGACCTCTGTATTAAGGCATCTAATGTTTCATCAATATTGCTTACTGCGAATGCTTAGCGACAAGACGCTTTAGACAAATACTTACCACCCAAATTCAAGGTGGTCATTGTTTTAGAGAAGACTAGGTTTACTAAGGCGAGCTCTGCTTTCATTATGGCCTTCCTGTTACGAAACTTATCGTTCAACGATGAGTATGCTAGTTCTAAAATACAAGTTATAAACTCTTAGTGCTGGCTCCTAGGAGTTTTCACTTCTGAGGAGATTTCCAAACTTCATAGGCCCTAATGGTTTGGCGCAAATGGATCCCTGGGCCAGATTTCACTCAACCCTCTTCATTTCCACGCATGCATGCTTGCAGCACGTGACATGACAAAGCTGCGCTTATAAGATCGCACGCTCGTGTAGCGTGCTAGTTTTCTTACAATCTTGCATTTCGAGTAATACGGGTCCTTAAAATCTCTTAAAGTTTGTCTAGGAGGAATCATAGTTTATACATCGCCGACATTTTATGAACAGTTTTAGAGGCGGAACGACCGCAAGGACGCAAATTCGGCATAAACCTTTGCAAAAAAAAAAAAAAAAAAAAAACACGAGCATCAGAAAGTCGTAAAACACTGGGGGGGGGGGGGTGTGTGGAATTGTGTCTGGTCGAACATTGTTACTAATTGAATAAAGCACTTCCATTAAGGTTAGGCCGTTATCAAAATATTCTCCAGCATTATGGTCATGCCTTATGCCTTATCCTCCGTTTTCGGCTAACCTAGCCATCTTTCTACGACCAAGAAACCAAATCGCTCTTCAGCCCAGGTAGTTAAATTCATGAACCATTAGCCTAGTTGTGAACAATCTTTGGTGCACGCTTTATTAATAAAGCAAATTCAAAAGAATGATTTAAAATGAATTTGAAGGCAATTATCGTACTTCAGCATCGTTTTTTTTTCAAATAGAACTATATGTTTCGAATTCGAAATTTTTAAACTTACAATGATGTCCGAATAATGCTTTACTTCGTGGAGCTAAAATTTGAGTGTTTCATACCGTAAAGCTACCATTCTCCTCTCCGCAATCTGCGATTGATCATGCCGATATGTGCGAAGGTCAATATGGCTGCAACCGCACGCCAGGATACATTGATTAATTACTATCAAATAAATTTTTGTATTTCATAAAAAATTTGAATTGCTTGAACATTGATCGAGCTTGTTAAGGATAGGGCTAGGCTAAGGGTAAGGATTAGTATTATTGTTAGAGTTTGGGTTTTGGTTACGGTCAGACTTAGCCAACAAATAAATAAATAAATAAGTAAATAAATAAATAAATAAATAAATAAATAAATAAATAAATAAATAAATAAATAAATAAATAAATAAATAAATAAACAAGAAAATAAATAAATAAATAAATAAACAAATGAATAACATGCAAGCCAAGGCTTCTTCATCAGTAACGACTGCAGACCGGTCGCCATCTTGTAAGCATAACTGCCGTGAAATCAAGTGACATGATGTCCAGACCAATCGCAATGCACAGCTTATTGATAGGTTAACCGGTAGATTTATACCGTCGTTTTCTTTAAATTAAGTACGCGAATAGCATTTCACGAAAGAAAGATTGTAAAATGCTACTTCCTGCTGAATGTACCTATGCATTATCTTATTTCCTATTGAACACCTAACGACCCAAGCGATGCGAAAGCATGAACGATCACAAAACGATACCAAGAGAAAAAAACTTGTCACATGACGTTAGTCTCGAATGTGATTAAGTCTGCGAATAAAGTTGCAAGACCCCCTAAAGTAACTGAGCACGTACCTCTCTGGTAGCCAACCACCTCTGGCTGGTTACATCGTTTTAGACATGGTTTCTAAATGGCTTACTGCACACTTATTCCTTTTAACCATTACAGTCACTGCACCACACACACTCACACTATAACACACACTTTCCACGCAAACAGACACGGCCTTATAGAATAGTCTTGACAAGAAATATTACGACTTAGTACTACGGCCTTATGCTGATCCGTTATGAAGTTCAAGAGTTCAACTGAGAATAGCTGATTTGTAGGATAGAAGTTAACCAAATCGTGACCCTTCGGGCATGGGAACGCTGCGCGTCTTTCGAAAATTCCTTTCCTCCTCCACCGTCAACGACTCCATAATGTATTCTGACGCCTGTCAACGAGCTGGACCTTCTAATAAAATTTTAATCAAGGAAATTTTCCCCACGAAATTGCTTGGGGTTTTAGAAATCCCCAAAAGAACCTTTTGTCCTTAACGTACATCGCCCAAGACGGTTGTTTACGAACGTCAAGGGAACGTCCATGTTTGGACAAAACGCTTTGGACCAAGGCAGTAACCACAGTAGTTTGCACCGCGTGAATGCATCGTCGTACTTAAACCTGCGAGGCAAGTGCAAAAAAATTCGGAAAGATGTAAGGTTTCTGCTTATACGCGCAAAGTTCTCGAAGAATATTTTTAGTAATTTTCCTTGATACATGAGACGACTTGCTACATCCAAATTATATTGCCAGCAAAGAACATCGGCTTTTACGCGGAATGGTGAGGTGGCCATGTTGATTTTGGTGGCATTCTCAATGCGATTAGCCTTGAGGCTATAGAGGATCCCTCCATCTTCAGTAAATGTTGTTATCATGCTTACTATGCTTAAATTTCTTTGTAAATTGCATTTCTAGAGAAAATAAAGTTGTTGCTGTTGTTGTTGTTGATATTGTTGTTGATCTAGCACCGACCGGGTGTCTCGGTACCTGGTCAAGAAACAGCGAAAAAACATGCAATGCTCTTAACAGCGCAAGGCACTAAGCAAATTCGCGCAATTGACACGGTTGCTTTATGGATAAAGCCAGTTGCCTTATAGAAGAAGCATGCCACAATTTCATGTGCAAGTCTGACTGGAATAGAAGGCTATTTTTAATCTTCTTCTCAAGGATTTTCTGTTGTATTTTTGGATCGTCTTTTACATGCGCCGAGTCTACTTTCGAATAGAAATGGAATAAATCCTGACGGTGATACCCCCGAATGAAGCTTGTTCGGATTGGAAGGGGCTCAGCCGATGATGTCACAGCCTCCAAAAATTTGATAAGGCTTTCTCTTGTGCAGAAGACCCGTGGCAGAACGGAGCTGAAGTCAACCCTCTTCGATGAATTTTATATACCAAAATGTCAACTGCTTTCGTGATAATTACCTATCTTAATAAAAGATCTTGGATCTGAAATTTTTGCCAGAAGTACCAGAAAGCCAACCGCTTATATTTTAGTTGCGACGGTTATGTAAAAGATTCAAGATTCAAGATTTAAGATTTATTTTCGCATGTAGAAAACAACAATACATGGTCAAAGAAAATCTGTTAAATAAATCTATTATCTTTTAAAATCTGTTGTTATTTTTCCTTCGTATTATCTGTTGCAACTTGCAAATCAACGCTGTGCCAACCTATTCCTTAATGTTCCTGATTTGAAAATCTGGCGACGAAATAGAAGCCACTAGCGCCGTTCAGGGTGCGCCAAAACAATCACTATTAAAAGCGCGACACTTTTTCGAAACAACCTCGTTTGTTGGCTGTGCCAGACAGACCGCCATTCTTTCGTCGGTCGAAGACCATTTTAAACTGTAAGATATTTCCGGTCAGTCAAAAGACCATGCTGATTAGGCTATTTGGCTACGTTGAGCAAGTTCTTGTCCCAGCCCCTTTGGCCCACTATTTCGTTAACTACTTAAAGATAATGGCCATAATTGCAAAGTTTGCACCGCAGAATGTTCAACAACGTCGTTTATGAACCACCAGCAAGGGCAGGTTCCCCAGTTAAATTTAATCCGCGTGTCATGAAGGCACTTGGACATCCTAATTAGCCGCGTGACAGAATTAGCCAACTTACCTCGCCTTGGAAACATCCGCAAGATCCGGTGCCTGCTCACAAATGCTCACACACGTACACCGTCACGGGTGAGTGTAAGGACATAGAGAATCTGTGAATAACACTCGCGCGGACGAGGAGACATATGAATGTACTTGCGATAATTTACGAAAACATAACGCTCCAGTCTATGCCGCAAACTGCCGGGAACCGGGACAAAAAACAAAACAACAAAAAACTAACAGCTTTGATAGGAGTGTGCCTGCGTGCATGTAGGCTAAAATCTTGTTAGGGCAAGTCTTGCGCTAGTGCAAGAGAATACTTTCAAAAAACAACTTGGCTGCACGAAACAAGAAATCAAGGGTCAACTTTCCATCCCTGGCGTATTTTACAAGGGGTAAACGAACACCTAACGTTAATCGGCTCCCATACATCGCCATGAAATGATCACTTGCTGCTTACCTGGTGGTGCCCTGAGAACGCAAGCCCAGTCAAAGCTGGTATAGCCAGTTTGGGTGCTCGAGACAAGACGGACTAAACATTCAGCCCAAGAAAAAAGACTTTACACCATAGAAATACTGTTTATTCAGAATCAGTGCCAAAATAATAAACACACCATTCCATAGGGTCCACCAAGCAGAAATATTGCAACAAGACGTGCCGCATAATGCTTATAAAATACTATCTACATTTGATCAGCATACTCTTGCTCTTAAAAATAATATTGTCTACCCTAAAATCACAAATAATAATAAAAAGTTATCGGTGCTTGCCGCAAATTTTTCTCAGGATGACTTTGATACCAAATTACATCATACGTCCAGAGAAGACATCACATTCTTCATCCACTGAACGTCGCCTAGCTTGCCGGTGCACGGTTTGCTCGTCTGCAACGAATGCCGAACCATCGCTCCATAGAGTCCGTATTTCGCCATGACAGATCCTTCGCCCCAGGTCTTTTCCTTCCTTCTCCACTTTGCTCGCCGATTTTGGAACCAGACCTGGGAAAGAAGTGGAGTACATCGGGAATCAGGCACGAAACAGCGAATAGAGACGTTGCAAAATGCACTAGATCAATTATAGGCGAGGCATCGACGGAGGTATGTCGCCGTTCGGCAAAGAGTTAAGTAAAATAATTAGCAATGTGACATACACGGCGCCAGGAAAGAGTATTTCGATCAGTTTGAAAGGGCTCCGTCCTAAAGTTATGCAGCTTGCTGAACAATAACGACGCCTTCGATAGAAACTGGAGGAACAAATTTTTTTTTTCTATTACCCAGGCGAAGACCAAAAAAGATTAGCTAAGATTTAAGTTATCAGCCGAGCAGCCGTAAGCCGACTCCCAACTAATTGGTGACTGGGACCACCACGGTTATTAGCTCCGTTAATCTGAAATTTTAGTATGCCCGTTGCCCGCCTTTTCATTGATAAGACCGGAAAATTGGTTGGCAAGGCTTGCAAGTAAACCTGATAAAACTTAGCGCAGTATTGCAGGAAAAAAAAAGGGTTTGCGCGGGATACGTTCCATGAATACGATGAGACACTTGAAGCACAACATTAACAAAATAAAGTAAAAATAATTAAACTCCAAACTTAAACTTAAACTCCAACATCGGCAAATAATCCAAGATGAATCATTAAAAACTGGAATCGGCTAGTCTAAACATAGACTATTTACGTAATTATAGTGCTATGACTCATATACGTCAGCCTATGAGATCACAAGGTAGAAATCTGAAGTTGCAAGGGCGAAGCCAAAACGTATGAACAAGAAAAAAAAATGAACATGCACTAGTTCACTCTTCCATCCTCTGCTTCAGGTACCTCGAAAATACCTTAGCTGGGCAACTATGTCGCATTCCCTACTTAGAAGTAATATCTATCCAATATAGGTCTCGAGCGCTAACGGAGATAAGCAACATTGACGTCTTGTATCTGACGTGAACCAAATATTTAACTAATTTCAGATGAAGAATATCGGCCGGCAGTTACTCGCCCAAGGGTAGATTCTGGCCTTGATGCCCAAGCTAATTATTCCGTCACATCACTTGCCAAAGAATCCAAAACAATAAGCGCTCTTTTGGCTCGCGGCTTGTAACTGTAGGACGATCGGTCAGCTCGCAACGATTATTTAAGGCCAATATTTTTCCTTTCAGCCAACTCATACATCTGCTAAGCCAACTACAGCAAGAAAACTCACTTCGGCAAACTTCAAATCTTAATCTCCTGGAGCCAGAGGCGGCTAGCAATGCCATGCCGACCCAGTTCGCACGGAGAAACTCGATTTTTCAATGTGATAATCCAGCCAGATCCCGCAACGGACATTGTTCGCAAACTTCGCCATAGCCATATACATTAACCTCGCGCGAGATAATAATTACTTGCTTCCAAAAAATTTGGGCAGAATAGAAAGTTGACGTCACGCCAAAAAACTGTTGTTTTGGTATAAAATTGAATGTCTACTTTATAAGTCAATCGCTTTCTCACAGCCACGCCCTCACAACAACAAGTCTATAAACGCCTTCCACTCCCCCCGGCAAAACATTCAATTTAAAAGACAAGTCCTAGCCTTAAATAGCCCTAAAATACGGCCTTCAGTAGTATCAATAGGTTTTTTAACATCCATATATAACCACAGAAGCATAGGTGCAAGATTTCTATTTTTTGGTGACAAACAAGTGAAGATACCACGCGGACAGGTAAGGGGTATTGCGTTTTCACGGACAGCGTCACAGCGCTGCGGCTTCAGCCAAAACAAAAAGAAGACAAATAACAAATAAAAAACAAAAACTAAACAAATTAAACCTGCAAAAAATTTACAGAAAATAAAAGCTTGACACAACGTACAAAAATTACATACCTGAATTCTACTCTCTGAGAGCTTCGTAAGTCGGGAAATTTCGTGTCGGCACTTCAGGTCCGGGTAATGAGTGCGGCCGAAAACTTTCTCCAGCTCGTCAACTTGACTTCCAGTGAAAATAGTCCTCTGTCTTCGATTCAGCAGATCCTGGTCATTCTCGTCGCATGTAGAACCAGAGGAAGAGCTCGAACCGAGTATTTGACGACGCTTTCGAGCCGGGCCTAAAACGCAGTAGGGTTTCGATACCAAGACTACCATTGACAAATTTGTCAGCATCGTCCAGAAAAGGATCAGGAAATGTCCTCTCAGAAACCAAAAATGTGCTTAATGTATTTGAGTCGAAAAGTAAATTCAAATCAACTTGGAAAGGAAGAAAAAAATGAGCCGGCAAAAGACACACACGCACACACGCACACACACACACACACACACACACACACACACACACGTGTCTTTGTGTCATGAGCAACAACAGCAAAGACAAAAACAAAAACAGCATGCATGCAAATGCAATAATTAATTCCATTCCAAATACGACCATGACCAAAATTTATCTGCCTCAAATATGTTTAGGGTTCTGTCGAAAATCACCATTTCAACCAGTTTGTCAATAATCTTCGTATTAATCGCAGTCTGGAAAGGATAACTTACATTTTCTCCCAGTCGCATCGTTTGCTTCTTCGGTATCTTCATCCTCGGAAGACCCGCAACTAGCTCTCTTCAATTCCTTAACACAGTAAGAGCTCGCCTGTGCGCATCTATGATCGTAGCCCGTGCAACACCCGAAGCAAGGAAGATAATCCTTTACCAAGTAAGGAACTTGGAAGTCGCTGAATGTCGAGCACGCGTGGCTAGGGCTGGGTGGTAGGCACGCAGGCTGAACGCACTGTGCTGGAATATCCAACGCCTGAAGCTGAAGCTGGGGAAATAAAGAGCCCAAGAAGCAGTCCTTGTCTCCACGTCCGTGGCTCAGAATGCTGTCGATGGAGAAGTTCAATTTCGGTCTCCGCACCTCCATAGCTGACACAGGTAGATAACGCTTGCACAGTCCCTCCTTCCAGTGGTTATCACCAGACGCAAATCAATGACTGGTGATCTAAGTTAATTGAGCAAAGACAGCGACTGATAAAATTATGACTCTTCCCTGGTGCTGGCCGTCCCTCGTACCGTACGCCACATCGACCTGCCTGGACTAGATGAGAAGGCAGAGCACCTTCCGGTATCATTGCTTTTCCAGCTCTAGAGCTGATACGCAGCCTCGTTTGCATTGTTCCCACGAGAAACCGCAAGGAGATTGACGTCAGGCGTTAGGAACGCTTACTAACACTAATTTGACATTCCTTCTAGTTCCCAGGCCCGTCTAGTATAATGAGAAAGTAGCAGGGGTGGGGGAGGGCGGCCGTATCGAACGGTGGTTGAGCATGACACAAAATTTTAGGCAGTAGTTACCACCGCTGGCTAAACCGTAAATAGGCCAAGATTGCTGCAGTCATAAAACTTGTAGACTCTATGTAGACATTGAATATAAATCCGATTCAGAAGTTATTCCTTTGCGCAGCATAATTCATATTAAGCAAGCCCAAAACGCAGAGACGCTTGCGAACTAAACACGCATGGTTTTAATCCAAGAAGTTTTACGCTATACGTCTGCTATAAACTACATATGCCATACATTCTATCCATTCGGGCTTTCGTATATAGAAGAGAACAGTCGATTTACCAGGGTCAGAGCCCCATATTACTTGGTGGTACGCTACATTACGCATTGCCCTACCCCTCTTTGACATATTTTATTATATACTAGTCTGGTATTTTCATAGTTGTAGCAACAGCATACAGGAAGTGCATATTTACTATTGTAATTGAGCGAAAGCTTTTCTTCAACTTCTTTTTTGCAATTCTTGCAAGTTTAAAGAAATTCAGGATGAATATTTTCTGAAAGGCTTGAAGGAATTTCTTGCAAATGCTGTAACGAATAAAATTAAACTAATAAAAAAAAGCTTCGTCGAGCAAACATGCTACCAAACCTTATCAGTGAAAATGCAGCGCAGCACCACTCGATAGTGCAGAGTCAGAACGGAGTATTAGTTAACACTTGTAGCCAAGATGAATTCCGAGATGAAACATTTGATAACCATGTTGTCAAAGCAAGATGCGGGACCCCGCTGGAATGCGTGATGACAGAACGAAATCTTGCCAATTAAACGTATTTCGGTGTAGTATGGATCTACCAAACGTCAACTTTGGCCCTGTC
>QQSS02052990.1:0-18150 GCA_003687565.2 Craspedacusta sowerbii
AGACGCAGTGCAGTAAAAAAATTCCCCATCACAGTTTTTTTAAATAAATATCATATCACTATCATAAAAAACTGAAACTTACTTCATAACATTAAAAGTGCATTTACAAAACAATTTATAAACAGTTGTACCCATTTTACCCCAGCTACCCATTTTACCCCGGTTGACCCTATATAATAGCTCTATGGGACATGCTGTATATGCGTTAAGCAACGTTTTTATGAAGTTTTATGCACTTTTGTGCCAAGGTATCATGCTGGCAAGATAATCAATCAACTTCTACAAAGTCATGGAGTGTCTGCAGCCGAAAGTCAGTAGCTGATTTCGAGACTGCTTTTTCTCTACTTAATGTCTTTGATCAAGTGACTATTATTTTCGTTTTGAATTTTTTAAGTGATTAAGTTGTCTATTAAGCTTCTGTTCTGGGCATTGCCTAGGATGTAAAATTTGATTGAAGGTGTCGAACTGTCTCATTGCTGCTTCCCAAGGAATCTGTTGGTTGTCTGTAGTAAGAAAGGCTTAATCAGTATTGACAAGAAAAGAGTGTGTCACCAGCTGTGGACTATTCTTTTCTATTTTATCGTTGTGCGGCTTAGGTCTTACTTGTAGTTTGTTGCAATTAAGAGGTTCTATAACGGATAACATGGGCAAAACTATTTGTAGCCACAGGTTCATTCAAATTGAAGCAATGAATCATAAGAATTAAAAAAAAAGCATATTTTAATTGTTGCCACAATGGAAAAAAAATCCAAAATTAATGATAGTTAAGCCAACTACTATAATGTCAAACATATCCACTTTGAAACCTGCCTTTGAGGCTCTTGCAGGTTTATATGCATAAGTTGTAATTCCTTGCAAAGCTTATCTGTGAACAATAAAGCCTGGGTTACTTAGGCATATGCTGTTAGGTGTTTTGCGCTCATGAGGTATGTTAATCATTAACTTGTGGGCATCAATGGTGATGGTCTTGTACTGCTGCTTTATTATCTTGTGTTGTTTGTATTTTATGTTATTCTTACAGAGGTTTGTTTCTTTCATAACTTTCAGCTTGTTTTTTCTTGTTCCGATACCGATGGGGATGATGAAGAGGCTGCTGAAACTGGAGATAAAAAGTAGATTAAATAGACTTTCACCACACTGCAGTATCTTTTACTATAAATCCTCTAACTTGCTGGTGTTTAGTTTGAGCAGATACTGGCTTGGAAGTTATTTGAAGACCAAATTTTTGTTTTTTTTAGCTATGCAGTGTTCCTAAATAAGCTGTCAGTCTTCGAAATTTGAAGTGCCTACTATTGTATGTTAGCTGTGATTCAAAAGAACTTTTGATATGTTTCTTTTAAAAAAAGTATTAAATTCAAAGAAAGCACATTTGACAGCAATTGCTATTCTTGTGGAGAAAAGGTCCTTACCAGAGGTTTCATTCTTTTGCTGTCATTTAAGGGTTTATTGTTTACATTGCAGCTCTTCTGCAAGGTCTGAATCACCTGTTTTCAAACCTCCCTTAGTTGAGAAAGGTAGTACTGATTAATACTGTGCTTTTATGTGGAAGTGCAGCCGTTCTTTTTGCCTAGTTTTTGGGTTAAGTCCTAAGCATAATTAAAAAATTTTCCTTGAAGAACATGGGCTGTTTGAAAGATTTTGCTAGCTATGTAACAGTCTTTTGGGACCATCCTTATTTTAAAAAAAACGCCCTTTCCCATGTGTTCTTTTGTCAACTTTTAGCTGACCCCCTTCCCTGATTGTGGATGTTCACATTGATAAAAACTTGTTGAACTGAAAAAATCGCTGTCTTCATATATCGCTATGCACTTGTAGGCTGTGGCTAGACATCTAAAATAATCGTCTTCGACAATAACATGTGAGATATCATGATTCTGGCACAGATACGAAATACCTTAACAGCGCTGCACTGACATTGCAGTGCATTAGACTGTGCCAAATTGTCGAATAGTTCTAATGTGAGAGTAAGAATGCGGACATAAAGAAGGCAAGAAGATTAAATAGAAATAATAATACTGAGAAGCATTATTGAGTTTACCGTGTTTAAAATACCATAAAGCATTGTTGCAGTACAGAAATCAAACAAAAATTATCCTGAAATAACACTGCAAAATTTCAAATGAATAGAACAAGATCGTTGTGAATTTATCCAAGAAATGCTATTTTTATGGAATACATGAGAAGAAGCAACTGTAGGCGTCCACTGTGGCAGTTAGCCCTCATGCCCGCTATCGTCCATTTTTGGCTGCAGCACCCCTTGCATCCTTCATGTGGATGTCTTTATGGATGACCCTTCTAGAATTCCTTTATGTTTTTTTGTATACCCTACTCAAGCGTGCTTTGCGATGACTCTCTAAGTTATTTTCATTTAATAGAATGTAATTACAGTGAAGATAGCCAAAGTCTAACGCAGAAGCTAATTGGAAGTTTAAGCAGCAAGTATGTATGTTTGATTTTGTTTGGTCAGAAATTTGAATTAAATCAGGTACTTTTGATTTAAAATGATTTTAACAAATTTCTATTGCATTTTGCTTGTATTCTATCTAGCCTGCTCTGTCAATTTGGGTCTATGCAGGTATCATATTCATATCCACTTTTTGTAGTTTCAAAGTTCATCTAGGCCCTAAAATATTTTTGAAATATCGTAGCGAGCGTATTCTCTTCTATGTAGCGATCTCCTGTTAAGTGAGAGTTAGTTTTTTTGATGTTGATGTAGGTGGTGTTAATCTACCTTGCAGATATTGTATGGATGTTCTGTTGTTTTATTGCAAAAGGAATATGTATTCTAGCAGAAGGAATATGTAGAAGGCCTTTAACAATATTAAAGGTTTCCTTAGTCCATCATGACTGTTATCTGACTTTGCAAAATTTACTCCTCGATCACCTGTTGAATAATGTAAGTACTGTGTTTGTTCGCCATATCCCGTTTCCCAGTGGGGCGAAGTAAATGGTAACGCAGACTTGCTTGTTTTTGAGAAGGGTCCGTCGGTGACTTCTAAGTTGTTTTGTCTCCACCTTCAGTTTCTCTAGTCATTTTCATATGCAGATCTCCATGGCATTCCGAAACCGGCCCCAGGCAATAATGACGCGTATATGGTCCTGTCTTGTTCCGGGTAAACCTGTGTCTCCAGTGTCGCAACCCTCTTCTCTAACTAAATCTGGTCATTTGAAAGCTTTGCCAGCGTTCCCCGAGTCGTATTGTTTTCCATCGAAGATCACCTCAAAACGTGATAACTAAACTGAGGACAGAGGCTTGTTATTGGCATGCTTTAGTAGAAACGGAGCGTATTTCCAGATGAGTTTCAAAGTTTTAGTTTATCGTTGGGGGCGTAATATGAGCTCGTGCATTTTAAACACAGACAACCTCTGAGACGTGCGAGAATCTTCATTGGGCGGAAGAAGCTTGTAAGGTGAAATGACGAACGAGTTTACATGAACGACTGCATCTCGGCTTCTTTGTCGCTTTCTTAGACTTTCTTTGTTGTTGCCTGTTTTGATTTAGTCTCGTTTTTGTAGGCTCGGTCTTAATCATGGGCCCGTGAAGCAGCTACTGCCTACGTCAGCAAAGTCTGCTCTCTTTGAAATGAAAAGAACGTTTGCGAAAGAGATCGAGAAAGTTAAAGAAAGGCAATCTGAACTGCAAGACATTCTCAGAGGTTTGTGATGCTAGGTGTTTGAAGCTCAGGGGCGCTTTTATTTGATTCTCAGGAGCACTGTCAGCGTCTCATTTGGCAGAGCAGCCTTCCAGATAGTCGAGCTAGCGGATGTCCTGCTTTTTTCAAGTTAATGTCGGTGACAAGTGATCAGATTGCGACCCAGTTTGGTCTTCAGACAATATTAAGGGACGCGGAAGTGATGCTTTGAAGTTGCAGTTTGTGGTGTTTTAGGTGACGGGTCCTTGCCAAAAGCGCGTCACGTTTTCGCGGCCGTGCAGGACACGTTGACGACCTTGACTAAACAGACCATGGCGGATAAAGAGAGATTGAAGCAGTTACGGCAAAGTCAGCTGGACGCGCAGTCTCAGCAATCCCAGCGGATAAGCTTGCAGGAGAAGTTGGTGAAAAGAGCCAAGTTGATAGTGCAGCGCCAAAAGTGCCTTGTGCACCTGTTCGCAGCTCAGAAGGAAATAGCAAATTCAATTAAAAGCAAAGAGGCTTCACTGTAAGTTATCGGTCCCTTGAAAATTGCATCTTCGTTGTTGCTGTTGCGTCGAAGAAAGAATCTGGAGTAGTTTTTTCTTCTTATGTTCAAAATTGCAAGTGGCAATATAAACATCTAATAGCTCTTGCACGATACAAACATAAATCAAATCCCACGAAAAGAAAAATTTACTGACAGTCAAGTATAGTTTCTGGTCCGGATTTAAATATTTTGCTTCACGGGTTAGTTTTCAGAGAAGACCGTGGGTCATTACATGGAGCACTATAACGCTTGCTACACGCATGCGCGATTGTTGTCACGTGGATTCTTACTGCACGAGGTTATTCATTGCTCTTGCTGGTTCAGAGAGCAGTTGCTGCATATAGTTCTGTCATGTTTACAAGCAGTGTGGTCGTATTAGTCTGGGAAAGGCAGCACGTAGATTAGTATAGCTTATGTTTCTGTAGGTATTTGCAGCTTAGTCGAACATTATCTATAGCTCATATTTGATTGTAAAGAGACTACCCAACATTTGCTGGAGATTCAAGGTTTGATTCGTTGGCAACAGGTTTTCTGTTTTTATTCCGTTTTCGGAATCTGTTGTTAGGAAGTTCCGAGGCAATCAGGCGTGCGATAAGTCGGCAGAAGAAGTTCAGGAGGTTAGTTTGTGTAGGAGCTCAGTCTTTCTATGAGTTGATCGTGCATGTGAGCATGGGTTTTGGCTAGAGGGGGGGGACGCTCTTGCTGCGGTATAAATTAATTTTACGCTGCAGCTACTAGGGAGGTGAAGGAGGGGTTGCCGTGTCAAGTTCTCATTACGGCCTCCCGTAGCTGTGGTTGTGGAAGAGGTAGTTTCTTTGTGCTGTAAAAGGTTACTAACTATAGCTTTGGAATGCCCGGGGAAGGCTTTATCGTAAAGTTTCAGGCAAGAGTTCTCTCTTCTAAGCAGCTTGTAACCATTTATGCAAAAAAAAAATTTATTGCCTTGTTTTCCTTGAAGAAAGATTGTTAAAAAAAAACAGCGACAAAAGAAAAATACAAAGAAAAAAAACGCGATAGCAAACATTTCCTGTATTCGAATTTCTGTTCTAGTCTGGGATGGCTGACTGCATCACATCATTTTCTGGGAGTAAATCGCTGGGCCCTTACCAAGGCGTCCCATTACCTTCTCATGCTAAAAGCACTGGAGATCGCTCGACTGAAGTGGAGTCAGGTCCGCTTTCGTGGAACTCTGCAATTTCTGTGAGTAAAAGTCACTTAGCACAGGCTTCCAGTAGCGATCTTACAATGTCATCCAAGGTGGTTTCCTCGCACGAAACGGCCTACAGAACGTTGCCTGGCGCAAGCATTAGTTTGGTATCACATTTTGGCGAGGAAAAAAGTTCAAATCTTCTTTGCGGGGGGCTTGTGTCTTCACGGCAAGGTGCCGTATCTTTGCCTTCTGCGAGCCTGGGAGTATCGCGAACAAGCACCGGCGTTGGTTGCTCCACTCTAGCTGCTCATAGACCTGTAGTGTCTGGGACTTCAACTCCAGCAAAAGTGACAGCTGCTTTTGGCCATACTCAGCAGCAGCAAGAGTTGACCATGCGAGCGTCAGTTCTGGTCCACTCGGCACAAGAGTTTACACGAGCGGCGCAAAATGGCTCGAATGGGTTCGTGCGTTCTGATTCGGCATCGTACGATTGCATTTCTGGTGAGCTTGGTAGCCCGGAAATTGTCGCTGCTGATACTAATTCATCTGCAATGCTTAATTGCCGCGAAAAGTCCAAGTCGACAAAGAAGTCTATCAGCAGGAAGAGCATCTTGCAAGATATTATGTCGGCCGGGATAATGACCCCTGGGGAGAATTGTTTGTCACTCACTGTCAAGGTACTCAAGCATAGGATTTTTCCGCAAAGTTTCAATGCAGAGTAACTCACTCAGCTATCTTTAAGTTCAGAAATTAAAAGGTGATTTTCCCTCGGTTAGATGTCTATGCAATTCGCTTGTGTCTTATACCTGTCATTCTTGCTGGAACACGAACGCTCATTTGGAATTCGATATTCTTACTATTCTGACGGAGCGATCTTATATCCCTGTGGGGAATCCTTTCATTAATGTAAGTTATGTTCTTTATGTGAATGGAGTCCGTTCCCATGGTACAGAACCAGTATTTGGAGGTTTGTTTATGTGCTGTGAAGAGCTGGGTAATTTTTGTCGGTGAGTAACTCCAATCGGTGTTGGGTGTAAACGATTTTCACATTGAAAAAGGCAGGACACTTTGAGGTGGAGAGATAATCTAGTTTGCATCAGGACGATGTAGATTCCATGAAAATCAGTGAGTAATTTTATAGGTTTTGTGACGAAGTGAAAGGTAGCATTTTTATTGTTGTTGCTGCTGTTGTTGTTGTTGTCCTTGTTGCAGCAACTAACACGATTACCCGTCTCCCCTTCCCGGCCTTTTCTACTTACTGGAGCGATTCTTCTTCATGTGAAGTATGCTATTCGTGGTTGAAGGCTTTCTTTGGAAACTTTCTTCGCATAGGGAAACTTGACGCATGCGGACTTGCTTCCGGACGGATTTATCAGAACGTCGGACGGGGAGCTGTTCGAAACTCCGGAGGAATGGATCCAGCGTGCACGGAACGTGAGGTTTACCAAAGCGACGGCTTGGAGACTGGTACGTTCGGGGTGATTCCCATAAGTGTGGTAGGCTTGGCAAGGATTCCCATGATCATCATCGTCATTGTGCGGTTGTCCAAGCGATTGCAGGAATTGCCTGGCTTTTAATTTGGTATACGCAAGTGCCTGTTGGTTTATCTTCTGAGAGGATAAACCTAGACATAATTGAATTCCGTTTGCAAATTTAATAGTTGAAGGTTGTGAATATGGAATGCGAAGTGACCCACGTTGATGCTCCGACTCGAAAAAAGAGTATTTATCTTGGCCGAGTAGGGACCCGTGAATGGATGCTTATGTAAGCCAATCGAAAGTCGGACACGATGGCCATAGCAGCAAAGCCAAACGAAACCTAGAACATGGGTTTTGACGCATTTCCTTGATCATGACAAGAATGTCGCTCATACTGAAGTGAGGTTTGTTAATTTATGTTGCTTTTTAGGTGAAATACTTGGGAAAGCCGATTTTATCGTTCATGCCGCTACTGCGAGAGCGCGCTGGATCGATGGGTTCTGCTAAGCAAGCGACCAGGTATAGCAAGCTGCATGCATATTACGTTGTGTCTGCTCATGTTGACGATTCGCGCGTCCTAACAGTAAGTGACTTGTCAAGTGGCTCATGAATCACATCTTGTAGATGGAAGTGCCTATGGTTTCTTCTTGAGATCTTTGTGGATTAGCTAATGTCACATGTTACGTTATTTGCCTTATGATACTATTCTCTACTTATGCATGCTTCTTAACCTTCCGCCTAGGGATTCCGATGCGGACTTCGAGGTCGTTCGATTGGGTTGTGAGTCTAAGGAGCTTCAAACCGATACGCTGCACGTAGCGGGGCATAAGGTGGGTGAGGCCTGCAATGTCAGTACTTCGCACACCTCTGGCGTGTTGCCAGATGCAAGCGGCAGGGGAGCCGTTCCAATCGCCAGTGGAATCTTACAAAAGGACTTACAGATGGAAAAGCCGTCGGCCCCTTTGCACTTGGCTACTGCGTCGCTATCGCAGCGGTCTACTCAGGATCCCGACAATCTCTCGCAACCTCTGTCGCTGCAAATGCACGTGGCACCTTTGGTGGGACGGGATCATGCATCGATGTGTAGTTTAAAACTTCCATCGTTCGTGGTGCCGTTCAGTATAAAGGAATTCGTACGTACGGATTCGCTCTTTCCAGAGGACTTCTGGGATGTGCCTGGATTCGGAAACATAACCGTAGATGAAGCATTTCTTCAATCCCTTGGCTTTTAGAAATTCTCTAAGTCTTGACTCGTAGCAAATTTGATAAACGCCATGTAGTTTCTTCCTCATGTTTGATGATTTCTTATTTGCATTGTTTGCCTCAAATAAATAGTTATTTGAGATTTGTTTTTGTGAAGATTGCTTGCCGGACATCCTTGCTTCTCACAACTTGCTAAAGACCATCGCTAAATTTATGCTTAGTAAAGATCATCCCTTAATTTATGCCTCAAAGTCCGAGCAAAGTCCATACCTAAATTCATGCCTCATGAAGTCCAAGCAAGGTTTCTGTCAGAAAATTAGTTCGTTTATAAACAGAGATGTCGAAATCCAATGATCAGATTTGATTGGAACTTAACACATGCATAGCTCGCCAAACTTACTGAGCGGAATGAAGCTTCCAGGCAGAGCTTCCAAGCAAGATGTCACTATTGGACCGTCGAGCTACTCCAGCGAATAAGTGTTCAACGTTGACATCTTCGTTTTTAAATTCTCGATTCAGCGCGAGCCCCACGTGACATAAATCATTGGACCATGGACCTACCTTCTACATAACATCAAAAGCACACGTCGCATATTTAAAGAAGGAAATATGGCATTTCTACGAGCTGTCTTTAACATCGCTCACATAAGCTTCAACTTAGCACTAATCCCAGAAAAGTGAGACTTAGGCAAGGTCTGCCTGCCACAGCAGAAACCGATATCTGACAAGGACGAAGTAGCGTAGCATGAGCAATTGGCATATTTTAAATTGATTGTACGAGGTACCGCTTTTAACTAGCGTTCAATTTTACGGGTGCTATGTATCACGCATCACCCACACAACATACAAAGACTCGCTTGTCAAACCTCTGTACTTGCCTATCGTTAGACAAGTACCTTTAGAAGCGGAAACGACAGATGATTTTTCTGAGCGCACAAGCTTTCGCAGTTCTTTACTGATAGACGCACAGAATTTGAACATGAGGGGCGTTAAGAAGCATTTCGTTGCCAAAGTGTTGCTTTGGATGTACCAATCCAGTCATTGTCAATCCAGTCATTGCTATCCACCCAAGTCAGCAATCGCGTCACTTCTGATGTGTCTATTATAATAATTTTGTTGGTCAATTACGAATTTATAAAAACCCAGGAATTCGCGCGCTACAGCTCCATTTTGCTGGACCTTTGACGAAGAAATTCAGCCTAAGGCAAATGGTGCATATCGCTTTGTTAGCATCGTTCACGTCCTTACGACGAGAGGCCACCTGAATTAAAACGAGACTAACCCAAGCTCGACGCCGACGGAAAAAATTATATCCCAACCATTTATTCTACTTCTTTACTTTCGCATACTATAATATACTGATACTTTTTCTAAAAAAAAAATACAGTGATATACTTATACTTTGATACTATGATATACTTAAAAAGTTATTTAAAAAAAATACTTCTAGGTACAGTTTTCAATCTTTTGCCAAAAAAATTCGATTTACCTACAGACTGAAACGTTAACTCGCGTATGAACCGCTACTGGAAGACTATCAAAAAGAAACTGCAATCAGATGCAAATCTTTATGCAATCCCCCGACAGCATTGACTTGAACTTCACGGTCACATAAATCGAAATCAGCTCGTACAAAGGACGAAACATTCTCCATTGGCCGCTAATAGTAGCTAGCAAAAGTGAGGAATTACTAATTCCTATCAAAAGCTTTCGAGGCACAATTTACCGACCTTCACGTTTCGGACTACCTTCCCTTAGCCGCGACTGAGTTTGAACGAGCCTAGACTTTTCACTGCTGCTAATCGATGTATCCGTATCGGCTCGAAAAGTCTTCACGTTTAACTTCGGTTTCAAATCGTCGCAGCTTTGACCTAAATCCTCCAGATACTTCGTGATGAACTCTTTTTCTCTCATCCGCCGCTTAGTGATCCTTTTAACCTGGTACAATCGGTTTAATAGTCTATAGTTCTGCATCTCTATGTGAGTGCAGTTCTTTCGCAAGAGCGAGTACTTCCGTTTCCAAGTAGATTCATCATTCGATACAGAATCTGTGACGTGCTTTTCGTCTGAATCTTCCATCGCGTTAGGCGCACTTTACAACTAAAGAGAAGAATAGCATAAAAGTCACACTTACGTAAGATGAAACAAAAACAATTCAAAACAATTAAATTTATCTAATTGGCCAAGTTTATAAATTTATAATTAATATAAGGGCTGGGCAAATCTGAAAGTTTTTCTCCAAAGAGATGCTTCTGAGGCGAAATCTGGCGCTTAATTCAAATGCAAAAGAAATTTTAAATTCTAATCATAAGATTTTAATCAAAAGAAACGGCGTGCATTGGCGATTTCGCAATTTTCCTTCACAATGGCAGCCAAAAGCTTGGCGACAAATAATTTATTTCGAAAATACGTGCACGTAAGTATATCATTTCATACACTTTTGTGGGTGCTGGATCCAAATATGACAGAGTTTTGCGCGTTTAATTATGTTTCAGGTGGGAAAAAACGTCTTTCCTGTCTAACATGATGGCAGAAATTACTGGAAAAGGATAAAACATGTAAATATTTCTAAATATGGGCGTGCATCTTTGTGTGTACATACGAAGACGACTCTACGTGACCAAAAGCAGCTTAAATTCGAAATAAATAACTCTTTTACGTAACTAGTGGCAACGTGACCAGAAGGACGTTCAATTTTGTTATACCAGACCAGTGCTGACTGTTCATTCGAGTTGCCGACGCACTTGGATTCACCATGCCCATATGACCTTGTGCAACACGGAGCAGATATTAGGAGCACAGAAACTGCTGGACAGAAAGCATTCTGGTCAAAATACTTAGCATTGATTCAAAGACTTTGCTTCTAATTGCTTTGGCAGAGCTGCTGAAACGGCGAAAGCGTTTTTAACAATCAGACAATCAATCAATGGCTTTGTTGGAGCAACTGCAGACCAAAACTCGAACAAACTTTTTTAGCCTCAGTTTATACGCAGAACGGCAGGTCCATAATATGTTCCGCGGTGCATGCCGAAATAGACGGCAGGTGATTTTCCCCTACAATCGAGTTAATAGAAATTGACAAGAAAACGACAGACATGCAGATCTATGAAATATGATTTTAAGCTGGAAATAAGTTAGAGACAATACAGACTTGAACTGCGCCAGAGGAAAGCTTTATTGCTAGCTTAAAAGAAATCTCAGAAACAGTGATCCGCCAGTTAGAAGAAATTGAGTTTTTCTTTCCCATCACAGATCAAAACTCTAATGAGGCACGGAAGGACTACGATGGTGAAAGGAGAGCTAAAACTACTAAAACTACTAAAGCTACTAAAGCTAAATGGACAACTACATCAACACCGACCATTTATGGAAACAAGGTGTGACAACCCAATGCGTTCAGTTCAGATTTTTTGGATTCATCTGTGAGCGAGAAAAAGAAACGTTGGAAGTGGGTACGGATCTCCGGCGAAGTAGGACTGGAAGCTGGACACTAATTTCTAAGGTACAGTTACTAGGCAAGTCAAGTGGCGGCGAGAAAGCGTCAGAAAATGGAGAAAGAGAAACATGAAAAAACGTTAGAACTTCATGTAAAGTGCAAAGAACGCAACCCGAAGAATCCAAAAGCTTGCAAAGAGTTCTACAGAAATTTAGTTGCAGCGTATGCAAGGTCTAAGCTACTTCACATTACAGTGCCTCTTCCAGCGCCATCTCAAGCCAAAATTCGCAATAATTTTTTCCGTGCAATGGAAGATCTGATCCTAACGACGTGCTAGTGACTAGGGTAACCACAAGTAACAATAACCTTTAGCCTATGCAGCATTTTCTGACAAGTACCTGTTCCTTTAGAAACATTACTGTTTAGTCAGCAAGAATAAAATTTCAGTTTTAGAAATGACGAAGTGCTGATTTATTTACAAGCATGAAGCGCAATTAGTCAGAATTTTTCTGCTACAGTAGAGAAGTTGCGGATAAATGCGCATAAGTAGCTGATTATTGCCAGGCTTCTTTTCTCCAAAACAATCTTTTTTCAGGAAGCCATCTTGAGGAAGCGTTACGAAAATGCGATTTTCTTATACCATCAAATTCACAGCCATTGTATCGTATGCACTAGCATGTTTGTACATCGTATTAAATATCAAGGGCCTTGAGATTCCCATTGCCGACCTCAATACGAAAACGGTAGGTATCTACGAAACAGGATATTACATGATTTAAGTACAGCAACCAACAGATACACTAACATTGACGACTATTTTTCAGGCTGTCAACTGTGACCTATGCTATTACCAAAAAGACCAGAATAAATTACAGTACAAGGTTCTGCAGCACTGACCTCAGCAATGAAAATGAAAGAGCCTTGCGCTAAGCAGACTGGCCTTAAAAGGTGCCTGAGAGCTGAAAAGTTAACTCATTTTTAAAAATTGGAGCTCACAGGATGTGAAACATTTAATATCAAGAATCTTAAATTAGAAAAAGCTTACTGAAGATATATGAACACAAATGAAATTTCAGATTAGGGACAACATCAACAGACAAAACAAGGGACTTCCATTTTTTAATTTTTCTATTTCCTGGTGGCATCCAATTTTTTAAACTTTTCACACAACTGCTGCTAAAAGGCATCACTTATTCTCAATCAAATTATCCTAGCCATTCTTTATTTTGGTGTGCATGGAAACACAGGAGAAGGCCTTTTCTCAAAAAAACTGCCCAAAACCGAAATACTCTCGATTTTGAAAAGCTTTATTACAACTTTCACGATTATCTATAATCTATGCTAGGCAATTAGGTTAAAAAATAGCTATTAAAGCTGTTGCATATACTGAACAACCTGATGATGATGAGGATGATGATATACTGAACAAGCAGTCCCAACATACCACAACACAGCGAGAATATAATCATGCAGGATTCATTTGAGACCATTCCACACATACATATGTTTGATAAGAAAATGTGAAAAGACAAAAAAAAAGGGTACAATTATATCGCCACATATAGAAACAATTACTTACTATTAGACGTTAGCTTTGCAACAAATAGAAATTTGGATGGCATCAACTGGTAGCTTTACTCTGCAGTCCTGCAGCCTGATGTCATTTCAAAGAACATAAACACAGGCACATCCAAGAATAGGTGCAAGGCTGATATCAACAATTAGAAAATGCCTGTCTACTTTCAAATGGCTCCGGGCAACTTTACAAGATGGTCTTTTTTTAGGTCTCCAGTTCTCAACATGTTTCTGACTTGCCTAAATAAAATTCAAGCCAAACTATTTTATCTTCACAACCATCATCAACCATCATCATCTTCACACATCAGTGACACACCCTGCCGGGATCAATCAAATTTCTCCAAACAAGCCCTAATTTTGACTCTTAACTAATATTATGTAACATCACAAACACGGTAATCAAACAACTTCCATACTTCATGTAGATGCTGCCTTTGAATACAGATGTTGGAAGGATGAAGATCTAAAAAAACATTTCACCAAAACGTAATAAGCTTTGTTGGGAGTGTTTACCTTTAAGTCATCTAATAAAAGACATCTTCCAGGCAAACAACAGCAACTGATTAAATCTCACTGAGATTTAATGAGATCACTTTTTACTGAGTCAGTAAAAATCAGTGCAGATGCCATTATGGTTTATTTAACTTGGAGGTGGCTGTGACAACTATTTATGAAGAGCAAATTACACGGCATACAGTTAACCATAAGGGTCGTCTACAACTAAAAATATACTCCAAATCTGTGTGAAAATGCTGCAAGTCAAGTCAGCCTTTGAGAATATTAAAAGCATGCCTAGTGTAAATATTTTTTTTAAAGAAATATAAAATAGGTCATGGCGTTAACAGCTATAATTGCCAGCATAACAAATTCGGAAAGGATGCCCTTACAGCAGAGACTAGTAGACAAAATCACCAGACCAACAAAATTGCATGTCTAGTGTTAGCCATGACATATATTGACACTAGCATTGGACATAGATATTAAGGGGGCTAACAAATTGTACCACCACATCGCAACCCTCCTTCACAAATCAATCAATCAGCAGAAAGGTTGCAATCAGCAAGAAGAATCGTAGGCACTTCACTCAAATAAAAAAATAAAAACCCATATTATGCTTAGCAGCACGAAGTAAAATATCAAGCTTCGTTTGCCATACGTATACATAGAGGCTAGACCTTACGACCCCCCCCCGGGGGGCGTAAAGGAGTGTCGCCTCTCAAAGCTCCTTGCGGACAGCATTTTCGAAGTTGACTAAAGCAGTTCGGAGTTGACTGACTCGGTTCACGAAGTTATGACCGCGGATGGTTACAAAGACTTAGCCAGGGAGCCATTCGGCAGGCAACTACTTTTGCTATGGCCAGGCGCTTCCATGTATCTCCTCACCATTGATTCGCGACCGTAGTTTGTAAGGCCAAGTTCAACCATGTTGACGGCTACAAGGTGCGCAGTCAATCTTTGCGTTGACATTCTCGCTGCAAAGTTTATAATTGCAGCAATATTTAAGCAGTGATGTTGCTACAAACTCATAAGTTGGACCGATCAAACTCATTTTTTATAATACTACTATCAAGCCTAGTATTTAGCTGCTGATGCGAGTGGAAGCAGTTCATCATTATGTCATATTGAAATATGATATTTGTACGTGGATCAACAAGCTTTTAAGGAGTTTGCCGAATTTATGTCGAAACGGATAAATAGATATTGTTGGCATCATGAATTGACTTGCAAACCAGCAATCAACTGTAAAGGCTGCACAGGGGAAAAAATGCTTAAGTGTAATAAAAAAAAGCTCATGATTTGATTTCATAGGTCCTGTTGTTTAAAATCTATTTTGTAAATGTAATTTTTTTTGTTAGTTTGTATTAATTTTAGCGTTATTTCTCTTTGAGAGAGTAGGAGTCAGAGTCTCAAAAACCAGAACTGAATTACACCTAAATATTTCAGACATCAAGCGCTATAAAACAAATAGTACTCTAAACAAAACCTGAAATGCTACTTGCTAAGTTCACCAGAACTGAGTTATACCTAAATATTTTGGACATGAGTACATTCAAACAAATAGTACTCTAAACAAAACCTAAAATACTACTTGCTAAGTTAACCAGAACAGAGTTACACCTAAATATTTCAGACATCAAGTACCATCAAACAAATAGTACTCGAAACAAAACTTGAAATACTACTCGTTAACTTAACCAGAACTGAGTTACACCTAAATATTCAGACTTCAAGCACCATCAAACAAATTGTACTCTAAACAAAACCTGAAATACTACATGTTAAAGTTAACTAGTATTTCAGGTTTTGTTTAGAGTATACTTTTATGGTACTTGATGTCTAAAATAATTGGTGTAATTCATTGGTTTTTGAGACGTCAGATATATCTGACTCCTACTCTTCATCCTAACAAGCGTGTTACTTGTATCCCAGTTTAGGTTTGAAATGGAATACAAAATTTTCTGGCTTGCTGTTTTGAGAGACCATGGCTTCTGACTTGTTTGTTTAAATTTGCCTTTATGAGGTCTGCCTCACTGCGTGATTGTTGGCTGCTTGTGTGCAATGCGCAGTTATGCACTAGCGTACTACTTTTGGCAATTTAGGTGTTTCTGCAGACACACTTTTGGCAGATCAAGGTTTGTTTCTTGATGATAAAATGGCACCTCCCACATCAGTTATCCAGCAGCAAATTCAGCAAGATTGGGAGAATCGAGAATACACAGAAGTCCTGGCTGCAGCTATTGACAAACTTGCTAATTTTCTAAATAGCTTTGATATTGCATGTAAGTCCCGCTTAGCTGGACTGGACTCAAAGATAACATCTTTAGAAAGAAAAATTGAGTTTATGGAGGCTCAAGTTATGAAAGGAGAGACTTTGCATTAGATTGGAAGGAATTATGTAAATTTTCATTGATAGATGCCCAGCTTCATAGTTTCTGATAAAAAGAAACAAAAATGGTCCTTGACGTAAGCAATTTAAAGATGATTCTATGATGTATTTTGTATAAAGGGCTGCACATACACCTTTGCTGCACTGCATCTCCACAAAAAGTAAGGCAAAGCTGAATCAGCTGAATTTTACTTTGCTATACTTTTCACATAGAATTTATGGTGTGTTCCAATTGTTGGAGGTGTCACCTGCCCATTGACAATCAAGCTATGGTGCCTTCCAACTTTTGCAAAATAAGATTAGCATCAGTTGTCAAAATATCATTTCTGTATTATTTGCCAAAGATGTTGTTTTTGCTGAGTGGCTATCATATATTGAAAGTTAAATGTTGGGTTTTTACTACCCTGCTTCTTCTGTTATCTACGCTACGATTTTGTTTTTACATCAAGAGTCTTCCACATGCTTGCCATGGGAAACAGTTTGTAACATTATAGTGAAGTAATTGAGATTGTACCTGGTCTTTTGTTTTATTCAGGATTAGTTTCACACTTGTTAGGATTCATACGAATGTCATGTGTTGTTGTTTGTTTGTGTGCTAGTGCTTAAATTTTTTAGTTTTCAAATTGATGATGTGCTTTTCCAGGCATATAGTTATGTTTTTCTTCTTATTTATCCCTCAACGTTTAGCCATGAATAATCTTAGCTTGAAAAGTAATGTGAGTAAGCGTTATAAAAAGACTGGTTGGGTTGGAAGTGTCTAAATAGAAAACCTTTTTGAAGATCCTACAATATGCCATATCTGGACCTAATACTCATCATATGTTTAGTATTGGAGGACTAAAATATTTTATGATTATTCATGGAATGTACTGGCTTTTAGACATATCAATATTGCTTTACATGAAAGAGGTTCAAGTCAAGCCATAGTCGATTTTATTTCGTTTTTTTCTCTGTATGAACACAGATAGCTCATGGATATAGAAGTGGAAGTACCAAATATATCATCTATCGAGTACCCAATATATCGTCTATATAATTCGCTGGAAATGCTCATTGTTTTCGAGTCATCATGTCCAATCTACTTCTCGTTTCCTATCTTCGATCTTTCAAGGCATCAGTTTAACTTTGCTGCATTTTTTGCATATTTTCAAGTTTTGAATTTGTGGTGTTCAGATTATTATAATTATTTCATTGACGTCATTCGTCTGATCGCACCATGTGTGGCAACTACCCTTGACAGCTCACCTAGTTTCCTATGAATTTCCGCTTTTGATCGCATTCGAATGGGCACATAGCAATGCAAATGACGGGATCTTTGACCTTGCGAATTGGGAGCGTTGAGCTGGGTGTTTCAGTTCATTTAATCTAAGCAAAAGTCTTATTCTTGGAAGAAAGTTAACTTAGCACGTCCGTTTAAGGGAACTGCATAACTTGCCGGTAATGATTAATGGTTTGCTCTAGGTAGGTCCGAAGCTTCAGTTTCCTTTGCTAAGAATCTAGGCGGATTTCTGAGGATGTCCCATGCTTCTAGAGTGTAGGGAAATAAAATAATTGCAGCGTGTCTCATTTAAGTCATTCACTTTATGATATGGCGAAAGATTGCTATTGCTGACGCCATCTTGAAAAAGAATATTGTTCGCATTCCACCGTCCTTGATTGTTCCGGCCTATGTAAACATTGGCCGTCAAGATGCATCGTCTTCCATGCCTGCCGTTAATATCCTGATGATCTGAAGGAACGAAGTTTCTATGCGCATGGCTGGTGGTGCCGTGTGCTGCATACTGAGCAGTTTTGGGTTAACCCCGGCGACCGCACGCAATGAGTCAGAAATCCAGGCTTAAGCATGCAAGCCTGACAAAAATTGTGGCGCCGATTTGGGTTAACCCCGGCGACCGCACGCAATGAGTCGGAAATCCAGGCTTAAGCATGCAAGCCTGACAAAAATTGTGGCGCCGATCTGTTTATTTGTTTCTTTAGAACTGATAGGTTTTTTAGTTCGTCCATCAATCTATAGTTCGTTGGGCAATATATTATTATTATTTTTATTGTTGTTATTGTTATTATTATTTTTATTGTTATTATTATTATTGTTATTATTATAAAGGCGATGAACAGGAAATGAAATTTGTTTCCAGGCTTCTGCGATCAACCCTGAAATATGGAAGTACTCCCGTTTCTAGCACAGATCATGATTTGGCTGCGAGGAAGAACTTATGGTCGTACTGCAAACAGTTTA
>QQSS02053101.1:0-18149 GCA_003687565.2 Craspedacusta sowerbii
TATATATATTTGCTCATTACCATAAATATCTAGCTCCAGGAAAAACTTCAAGCTTTAAAAAAAATTATTGAATAGTTTGAGTACGTTTACTGAACTATTTAGACCATTCACAGTGCCTGAATTGAATTATCATTAAGTAACACATGACATACACTTCTTTTCCTATGTCTTCCTCGTCAAACATTGGCTTCTTAGAAATATCAGAGTGCGCTTGACTTGCACTTGCTTCCTCATCAGAACCTAAAATTGGTATGGCAGAAAAGAATGGTTTAACAATCAAGATATTGAGTCATTTACTCTCTACATAGGTCGACACATACAAACAACATCCAAACAACATATTTACAAGATGTCTTTAAAGATCGGAAAGAAAAAAAATTAAGTTGAGAAACAAAATCAGGTCAACTCAGCACCTTTACTTAAACAACTTCAATGGCTAGCAGCAAAATTATGACCCGTTGTATGCACACTTCGCATAACCAGCATCAGATATGTTGCTGGATATACCTAAGATTACCGCAAAGTGGAACATAAAACGCTGTCCAAGCTGGCAAAAAAAGTTTGTCTAAATGATAATTAGCATTTCAGGACATCTTCAGTTTCCTAGGGGCGATTAGGATTGTCATATTCCCGGAGTAAGTGACTCACAGCCAGTTTGGCCACGAAGATTTAGCAGGGCTCTAGAGGCCCTCGCTAGAGGACGCAAACCCTCCTCCTTAATCCGGGCTTGGCACGGGCAGTCGCTAAAGACCATCTGTTAACTGACCAACTAACAGAGCCTCCACGAGGAGGTAGGTAGAGAGGCGGGATGTGACAAATTTTTTATAGCTACCCTGTCTGGCGAATCTTCTTGGAAGACCTAACCACCAACTGTACGAATTCGTCGTCTGCTGGGAAGGCCCTCACGACGAGCGTCTTCTGGTAACCGGGGACAGTGAGATGACAGTATCAAGATCGTTGGAAAATCGAGCCTCCTCTGAGCCTCCCTTTCTGGGCACATCAAGAGCTCTTTAGCTCGTTCACAGGCTCACCAACATCCGACGACTGGCTTCATTTGCTGACACCGATGATCGACGGACTGCGCATCCGGGAATACTCCTGGCTCTTTACCACTTACTTACCATCTGTTAAACTCATAGCAATATCCAATACTTAAGATAGGGCTACGAGAGCCGTCTATGTAAATGTAACTAAGAACCTGGTAGATCACGAACTTCTAAACATTGAATATGGTGAACGATAATGGTATGCCTTTCCTTGTCTTTACATTTGCCGAAAGAGCATTACTGAGGCTTAGTTTTAAACTCACAAAATATGAATTGAGATCAATTTTGGAGATAAAATGTCTTGGGCACTGCACTAGCTTTCGGCTACATGTAGCTGAAATGCATCTTCCAAAATCCAGCTATTTCTATAAATCTGGCTATAATAAAGTTCCTCATACACTTACTGTGCACGATGTCTTTCAGATACATAGCGCGCCCTTAACACTGACACGTTCGATTTATTTATGCTAGGTAATAAAATGAACATATCAAAATGAAAAAGACAATCGAGCTTACAAAGTGAAATAGCTAACTAAACCGAGAAAATTTTTTAAAGCGCCCAAAAAAATATATTTTCACACTACAAAACGTTTCATTCGCATACATTGCAAGATCTTTTGGAGCCATCGCAATTTTTATATGTAGCTTGATAAGATCTTATATGCTCTGGGAGTGCACTCCAAACCCTTGGGGCTAGCGATCTAAAAGTAACTTTGCTCAGCTTTGGTACAGCAGGGTTTAGGGGATATCTGGGTGAATGCCTGTTATTTGGCACAATAAACATTTACTTTAAGTACTGTGGATTCTTATTGTTTACCGTTTTAAAACGTTCTCAGCATAACGCAGGTAACAGTCAAACTCCCATAAAATATAATCCCCATAATGTTGGCGTGCCGCGTAAGCCACTCAGCCCGACACCGCGAGCATTTGATCGACGTTTCGAGTGACAGTTTTGTTACCAGAAGCCGATTAGGTCCTGCACGCTTTCAGAAGATGTCCTTTTATGCTGCAAAGCTTGCAGACAACTTCTGACGAGACAGGACAGTCAGCGTCCCAGTGATTTCCTGCACATCGCCGACCAAGTGATGGTGGCTGACCGGTGCGGCGATGCTTGCTATGTTTTCCCGATGTCCAGTATTTTGGCCTATTGGCTTGCGTCGCATTGAGGCGGGAACTTTCGGTAGTGATCTCAGAACCCGAACCTAGCTTCGTTCTTGCGGTTCTTAGACGCTGATGGGCAGAAGAATACACTTAATTAACGTTCGCAGAGGCTTTGCCAAGGTTCCTGGCTGCAGTAAATGCCGCAGAATTTCGTCGTACTGACACGAAAAGACGGCTATCTTCCCGGAGATTGGCAAGTGTGATTTTCATGTTTGACTGACGCGATTTTTCAAGAAATCCGAGGGCCCTTAGCCTCACATGCGGCTCGTCAGGGATTCTGAAAAGACGAATGAGAGCTTTTAGCTCCTCGCCCTTAACTTCCGATAGTTCTGCAGGCTCGGGAGCAGCGTTGACTTGGTCGTAGAAAGCTAAAACGTCCTGCGTCGGTGACTTTTCATTTGAAAAGTTTTGAAACGCCTAACGTAAATCGATTTCGTAACACCAAACAGTGCTGACAGTCTTTCTACAGATTCAAAAAAATTCCGGTCACTTGGTACTTTAGGAAGGACAGACTCCGTATATTGACTATAGTTTTTTGAGACAGTTTGTTTAATATCAGACGTACTCGCATTTCTTCAGGAAGGGGTGCGCCATCCACAGTTATAAATGATCTGCAACGATCGAGCCACTTGGCAAATACGCAGTGTACTTCTGGATCGAGGGTAAAATCAGCAAGATGATTGGAAATGTGATCAAATAAATTTGCATGGGTGTCAGCAACAGTAGCAGCCACAGACAACGACGTTGAAGAAGACGCACCAGGGTTAAAAACAGGGTGATTACCCGAAACAAGCAGTTTAAGCAAATCATGATGTTGCTGCTGTTGATTCTGAATTTGCTGTTGAAACTGGCTATGTCGAAGTTGCATTTGTTCAAGGATCACTTTGAACATGTCGGTTGGGATCGCCAACGTCGCAATGAAGACCAAAAAATTAACAAACTCCCACTGTAGAGAGGCTCGTGAATAACGTAAACTTGAAACAATTTACGAATCCCACGCGTTCGTCGCTAAAAATGTTCTGTTTTGCGGATAACTATGAAACGCGTCTGTACAGAACGAATGACGAGCTACCACTGCAACACGGCGCGCAGCGATTTAAGAAGAAAACAACAAAAACTGAATTTCAACAACTATTGCAAATGACAAACTCCGCTCGCAGAAGATACGCTCAACAACCCGGAATTGACACACTCTCCAACTAAATACCTCCTGCTCAGCAGCAGAGCCCAATGCAATCCCCTGGGGTGTAACTAACTAGATCGTTACCGAGCGGTTTACAATTGGGAGCGCTCGTGCATAACTGTTTTTCCGTGCTGGCAAGCAGCGATGGAACAGAAATGAACATATCAAAAACCTTTTCCAGACAACGCAGGAATCCTTACTTTTGATTTAAGAAACCTTAGAAGTCCAAACCTTAGCACGAGCGATTTCCTACATTCAGTTCTTTAGCAAGGTAGCAGATATAATACATTGTCATGCACGCACTCAACTTTGAGGATCCTCGCTCCCTTTCCCATTTCTTTTAATTTTGAGTACATGAATGCATACTTATATTCTGTGAATCGCTTCATTTAACCTATTCCATGAGCAACGAGATGCATTTCCAACTCCTGCCAAATCCAGATCGGGCCCGATTTCAAAAAAAGCCCTAGATTTTTAAAAAAGAAAACAATTGCACTTGCACTTTCCAGGCATATTGCATAGACCCTGTTGATTACACTTTAAAAATGCAAGCAAATTTAAGGTACAATGATGCCGTCACTGTGACGGTTAGGCTCGAGCCATCCATTGGTATTGCCATTAAAAAGCGGGTGTAGCTTAGCGATGGCATAAACGACAACAATACACAATTGCATCACATGTGAAACACATATTTGCTAAGTGGCTCCATGTCTTCTGAGTTTGATAATCGATTTTGCAACAAGTAAACCTTTGATTAAACACAAGATCACAGGATATACCTCTGTTGCTATTCTCAGAGGACAATGAGAATAAAAACGTGAAAATCAAGCAGCTAGTTTCCTAATGTCATAGATTAGCAATAAGGACCCTCGATGGGTAAATCTTAAAGGCAAAGAATAAAGCTAGTAATTTTTGTGACTTTTGTGAAGAAAGGACCGAAACGTCACAAAAATTACAAGCTTTATTCTTTGCCTTTAAGAAGTCATAGATTCCCTCATTTATTTCAAGGGAGTTTGCAATAAACATGCTGCTCTTAAAACTGAGAGATGCATGCTCAAAAAAACATGAGAATTGAATGCAAGACTTCAGTCGCTGATCTCAAAATAATAAAATTTGCAAGAGTACAGATACTGTATTACAGAAAGCTAAACTTATTTTCCTACAGAAAGCTAATAGAAGAACGACAGGTTTAGAACGTAGGCAGGAATATAAATAAATTACCTTATTATGACATTAAGCAACAGCATAAAACAAGAACACATGAAAAACCATGAAGAGCATATGCTAACCTTGAGATGGCCCAGCTTTATGAAGTACGCTAACATCGCCTTTATCCAGAGGCATATCTGAAGCAGGTATATTAAAATGCTTTCCAATGTCATCCTTCATTAAGTCACTTACTATGGCTCCGTCGTGATCAGACATATCTTCAATGTCCCCTATATCACTGAATGGCGATGGTATAGGGGCCTCAACATCTTCATCATGAGCATGCCCCTTCTTCTGCAGGTTTTCTTTACTTCTATTACTTTTTTGATCAGCTAAACCAGCATCCTTATGTGACAAATTCTTGGAAGATTTTTGAACTACATGGTAACCACTATCATTGGAGTTCTCATCAAAATTAAGTTCGTTGTCACTTTCAACAACAGGACTGAAGTGCCCATCGCTAGCAAACTCTCGTGTTTTGCTTTTCCTCTGAGGTCCATCTTCGTCATCATCACTGATGTTCTCAAACTGTGCTTGTCCAGCAGATTTAGGACTAGTGGGAGGACTGATAGGTTCAAATTGGTCTGGCTCTGTCGGGCTGATGGGAGCATTCTCATCTGGACTAGATGGCATATCTTGCCCAGGACTAAGCGCATCCTGATTCGAGTGCTCAGCAACATTAACGCTGTTACTGTCCGAGTTTGGGCTCATTGTGTAGAACTTCTGCTCAGAATTGCTTTCTGCATCTGCATCAGGTGGACTAGCAGGACTAACTAAATCAAAATTTTCTGAATTTCCTTCGAGCCCATCATCAGTCTGGTCATTCAAAGAATCTAGAGGTGGACTTATTGGCTCAAATTCATTCTCCCCATCCTCATCTTGAGCACTATATCGCATTTCCTTATGAGCAATAACAGAACGTTTCTTGGAGACATCTTTCTCACTGACGCTCTCATTGTCTGAATCAATATCAGAAAAATCAAGACCATTATCCTCACCAGGAGGCTCGGCCATAAGTTTTCTCTTAGCGCTTGCAGTAAAATTCCAATTCTAAATGAGAAGTAATGAGATACAACATAACTGCTTACTAATGTTTCCGGTATGCAGAGTAAAAAAAAGAAAAATGAAATCGAAGAAATGCAATTTCTCACGCCAAAGTGGCAAAACATTAATTGTGTCACTGAGCAATACCAGCACACCAAGCAGGCTTGAAAGCTTTAAGTAGCTAATCAATGCTTATACAATTACTTCAACTAACATATTCATACAGTGAGTCTATCATGAATTAGCTTCATGAATTAGCTTTTTCATGTAAACGCAACAATAATACTTGTACAGGGAACACTCTGAATAATATCAAAACATTAACGATTGAGATTAATTTAGCATCACTTCAAATAAGGCACTTTTAACAAGAACCTTGAGTGCTACAATTGACTGACGCCAGATTCACAAAAAACTTATTATTTCATGCCTACAGTTTTGAGAACCTGTCATGCATTAAATAACTAGAAAAATTTAAACGATATCATAATAATATGAATGCCAAACTGTGAATTCAGTTCAAATGTAATGATCATTATTGACACTCCCCAGGCTAAAAATTTTGACTGAAAGACATGTTGTTTTGGCAGGCAATCAGACCCAGCTGTAATCCAAATGCCTAATGGATGTTTGGCTAACAAGGG
Source organism: Craspedacusta sowerbii (assembly GCA_003687565.2). NCBI lineage: Eukaryota > Metazoa > Cnidaria > Hydrozoa > Limnomedusae > Olindiidae > Craspedacusta > Craspedacusta sowerbii. The sequence goes on from QQSS02053101.1 coordinate 6,288, forward strand.
CGTCATGAAAAGAAAACATATATAGCTGCATTAACTTCCAAACCTACATAAAATTTGGCAGCATCTATTATTTTCGGAACTCTCTAATAGGAGGCAATGAGTAACAACTCTAAACGAACTAGCTGTAATGACTACAGCAAGTTAGACATGTGGGGATGATAAAAAGTGATTTGTTATTGATACTAAAAAGTTTAACATCATAAATGCACATCAACTGGACTGCAGGCAAACCAATAAATAAGCACCCTAAAGGTGACTAAGCAGCTTGGCAAAGCAAACAAAGTTAATTGTCTTCTCTGCTTATAAACCGTAAATACAGAACATATAAACCCTGAGAAAAAGCATATTCAAAGAATGGACCAATGTCAATTGTTTTAAATAAAGAAGTAGACATAAAGAAAATCCTTCAAATCAAATTATGTGCTATAAGAAACGGTGGACATAACAGGCAGGTGTCAATAGTTTGGGACGAGCGCGAGAAGTGCGTCATCAGATTGGAGATACATGAAAAACAGGGTGCAGTGCGGACTGCATACTCTCCCTACAACACCCGTGCTCTGACCAAGCCTTGATTTCCGCAGAATATCAAAGTACTAATTGTTGTTCATGGTAGCTGGCGAATGTCAGGTTGCTGAGTCCATCTATCGCCAGCGACAGCAAATATACTAGGTCATCGTTGTCTAAGCAGCCATCTAACTGTTTCTCTGTCGCTCCTAAATAATCTTGTTGGGTAGATCTTCTCGATGGCACGATAGACGACGAAGCCCCGTAGTAGTTGGTCTGGTCTCAGATAAAGGGTTCCCAAGTGCAAGCAAATTTCTGCCGTATTCTTTGCCTTGCATTGCTGGCAAACCTCGGTTAGAATCTAGCATTGTTCGTCAAAATTTCTTGACTGCATTGGTCGCGAGTGAATTTATACTAAAATAAATCTTTGGTTCCTCCAAGCTCCGCAAACTGGCGCCAGGAATCTTTGGATGCCACAAAAAAACTTGCTTTGAATGAACTTCTAGCAAAGAAATGAGTAATAAATGTTTGCTTTTTTATACTACAGTTGGCGACAGTCACTTGATCTGAATCTCGCAAAACTTAACGTTTTTACATCAAGATCGCTGACCTGGCTTTCGCAAAGCATGAGATATGTTGCACTTCTTTAAAAATGGTCTAATCCAAATCGCATAAATAAGCCAGACGTTTTAGACAATTCCCTACTTGCTAGCATTGTTGCAACGAGTAATGCTAGTCGGCATGCGGGAATTTTACTCATAGAACTGTAATTACTACCACAAACTTGTCAATGTAAAGACATGAACGTGACTTGCCTCGTTCAAATCTGCGTTCAATTTAACAGGCAATGCGCGAATCGACTTCCTCGTTTGATCGAATCCTCCCAATTTCAATTTTATCTTGCAGTCTTGCGTGTCTGTCTTGGTCCAATGTGTGCATCAACGACAAGTCTCATATGCTACTTCCTTGTCTAGTTGGAGGAACCAGTAATGATGGAAATCAAAATAATGCGAAGTCTAACTTTCAGACACGAAATATGGACTTACTAATGGAGGATTTGGTTCAATGATTATTTACCTCACAATTTAGTGAAATGACGCTCCGATATCCTCGAATAATACTACCATGGTCTTGTAGCTGCTGTTAGTTTAAATCTTGAATTGCGATATTCACTGGATAATCATACTCTAAACTAAGGTAAACTAAGGTAAACCTGACGTGGTCTCCAAGTGACACCTAATCATTATTTTCTGAACCATTTAAAATTAGCATCTACAGCCACGTTGTGTTGATAACATGAAATAAAAAGGTGCGGTCTTAAATGATGAACTCCGTTTCGTGATGCTTAATAGTTCCCATGGCCTCTACTATTGACTTGCAAGGAGTCAATTGTGCGTCTCGATTACTTTTTGTTCTGGATATGAATTTTATGCAGTTTTGCAAACGATCACTGCAGTAACACTACTATGCTGGTCTTGAATCCTAACCATCGCAGACAAAATCAGCGCTGAATAAGCAGATACTTTTAAGCGCTCCTGATCACTCGCCTTATTCTAAAGCACGCTATTTGAACCTGGCATAATCTGAAATACGCTTTCAATTGAAATTGGAATGTTTTTATATAGCATTCTTGTTTGACAAATCCAGCTTAGCTTTTCCTCCCGAACAAGACGTGCCTCTGAGACCTTTTATTGACGTATCCGTTACTAAAATATTCCCAGACATGAAATACCGTGTCACCATTTAATCCCCTCCTCAGTTTCACTTTCTAGGTTTAAGTACAACGACTAAAATTGACTGAAGCGCAGCGAAGCACCATTTAAAATAGGTGGCAGAAGTGCACGGGTCATAGATGCAAATTGACATTGGATACTATAGTGGTTATCATCAAACCTTGTAGAGTTGAAAGATGCTGCAAGCTGTCATGGCAGTGGAGAAAGATTTTGTAAATCTATAGTTTCAAAGATTCGAAGGTGGTAAATGACCAATTAGTCTTCGAGAAAGCACAAAAAACCGGAAAAATTTGCACTGCTTGCCAGAAAAAAAGAAGGAGGAGTTTGATTTGTCAGCTGTTTGCTATATTTCCCAATAAAAAACAAGCTGAGGTGGACATTTTGGAGTTGTGCTAAAATTCAACGATCTCAAGCCATTTCAGGACGAAAACATCTTCTAAAGGTTTGACAAAGTTCAGAACTTTAAAGTTCTCACTGGAATGACATCACCAAAAGATATTCTAAAGCTTTGATGAAGTTCAGAAGTTTCAAGCTCGCAGTGGACTGGCATAACCAATTTCAAACAGATTATTGAAAAAGCCACCTTTGCAATATCTAGCATGATACACAGATCATCTTTAACACACATGATAAAGGTTCCTGTAAAAATTAAACGGACAGGCTCTCGATATTTAAGCCCTATCTATAGAAGAATCAATTATCTTTTTTTTACAATTAGCTGTATCTTGAACCAATAATTCTATTCCTTGTTACCTTTCTTCAAAAGCGAACCAAGAATTGGCGTAGAGAACAGCAGCTTTAGTTGATTGGTTAGTTTGATCATAATACCATCTAGCAAAAATACATAGGCTACAAAAACGGATAGTGAGAATTATGTCACACCCTGAGAGGACATTGAACTCAAGGCCTCTGATGGTAGACCATGGAGTACTTAACGTTTACGAAATAAATGTCTTACAAACTATGGTTTTTCTTTACAAACACCAGCACCACTTATTACCCGAAGTGTTTACACCGTACTTTCAACGTGTGCAACATCGGTATAATAGTCGTCTGATGAAATACGGCTACAGAGAAAAGCTCTTTTTTGGTAAAAGAAAACACAGCATTGTCTGTCAAGGGCCGTATATATGGAATCGCTTAAATTGTGCAGTTGCTAAGGTAAGGCCAACCCTTAGTAACTTTAAACACGAAATGATCAAGTTTCTCCGACACCTGCCACCCAGTGAATTCGTTTGGTAAAGAAGCAGTCTACCTGTTAAGATCTAGTTGACCCGGCCTAAAAATTTGACTGAAAATATGCTTAAAACATCCTAGTGAAACTATAGAATATGATACATCAGGGTACTTTACCCTACAACCAACCTGAGGTTACGGTTCGTTAATAAAGTTTGGCATTGGACGCCATTATAGCGAACGCGCTTCGGCTTATACGTCCACATAGTGGACAATTCTTGTCCCGTAATGGTGCTCCATGAAAGGGCCCAAGGCCTTCTCGGACAACCATGCCGTGAATTCAATATAGATTAGCTGAACTGGTTCAAAACTTCTTGTCAAAGGGTGTATGTATTTAATGAGGCATATTTTTATGATGTGGCAAATGCATTTCTTCTACTCTACTCTTCTCTGATCAGTTAGATTCCTAGCCTACCGTGGTGGCTCTACAGGGGCAGGGTGCATGCATCCTGTGACTCAGATGTCGTCAGTGCCTATCGGATGCTTACGTCTAGCATTCGGTGGGTTTCCAGGTGTGGTGTACTTTTCATTTTCTTTGCGTTAATATCATTGCTTCCCCTCGTCCCCTCGGTTTGGTTTACGACATGCCTGTCGGTATTGGGAAGGCATATTATTTTTATTTCTGCGAACTCCATGGGGTTGTGTGTCAATAGTACCTTGCTATTTATGTAAGTGACTGCCCTAGTTTGGGTATGAGAATTTTTGAATATCTAGCGACGCCCTATATCGTTTACGTTATTAGACACGTCGAAAGCCTGGGCCACTCTGATCCACCGAGACACGTACGAGTAACATGATTTTCTCTTGATTTGCTTATAGTCTGACAGTATCAGTTGTTTAGGTAGCGGGACTCCACTCCTCTTAAATATTATATGTCATTTGTGACTGCAGGGTTTGTTGTGGATCTCTTTTATAATTTGGTTGTAGATTGCTGACTTACTGATTGTTCGTTGATTTTATTGATTTATTGATTGTTTACCGTTTTTCGTAATAAAGAGTGACGGGAGCTAAGGAGCTACCCAGTGAATCATCCTGCTTCCGAGTCGAGTTGATGTAGGAGGACTTTTCAGTTGATCAGACCTGAAATCATTACATATGTAACTATGTCGCAGTCGGTCTGGTGCAGTCGTCTGGGGTTAACTCGATAGCAACATGAAAACGGGCTAAGTCACTCGGTTGCGCTCGCGCGCGGACTTCGTGGAAAGCGCGATTGCTAGTAAGCAATCGAAAAAGCAATTTCTTAAGTTATTACAGTCCAGGCTGTTCTAGCTTCAATCTCTCACTAATAAAATTGCCTGAGGCTCTTTACTAATAATTAGCAATTATTGCTTCTCTTGTTTGGGGCATTGGGGGGGGGGGGAGAATGATAAAGTGAGTCACGCGGCGGCGCTTGCGCGCGAACTGCGAGGACAGCGTGATTGGAAGTAAGCAAGCACAGCGAGGCAGTATGTTCCTTTCGAATCAACATGGCGAACGAAATGGTTCAGTTCGAGGCCCTGGTTGGGCAACTCATGTCAGGGCAAAATGAAGTTAGATCAGAAGCTGAGGTTTGTGTTTTAAAACCCGCGAAGCTAATTTTTTATTTTGGCCTTGTGTTAAGGGAAACTTTTGTAAGTGATTGCTGTTGGTGCTCTGGGTATATGTTGCTATAAAATCCAATGGTTTCTGTAAACCTTGTTTCGGAAAAAGATATAAGCAATCTCAACTGATCCTTTAATCAATATGTAAAATATTGGAGCAAAAAGTTTTTACTACTGACGATTTCAGTTTAACTCGAGGGAAAAGCTTGTAATATTGATCGATTCAGGCTGACTAGCCATGTTGCTAAAATGCAGGTTTTTTGACAAGCTAGCATAGAATGTTTGACTACAAATTTTTTTTATATGCAATGTCTTAAATCGCCCGCTGAAATTTTACGTTAAGGAGCTTCGTGCTGATAGTATTGTCTTTAATTGTTTGCGCATGAAAATCATTCTCGTTTTTTTCTTCCAAGTATTGAGAGTAACTATCTTTTCCAGGCTCAATATGGATCCCTTTCTGAAGAAACCAGGTTGCAGTTCTTACTGCAGTGCGTTCTTATTGGGAGTACAAACGAAGTAAGTAATGGCCAGGATCGATATTAGTGTTTGCCAATTAATTTTATTCACAAGCCCAGTTAAGGACTATTTCTTGTTTTGGGAATCACTTTTGTTGTGTCATGTCATGTGCACGACTCATCATAGTTTTGTACTCAATGATTCTAACTAGTATTCCATTAAATCTGACAATCTGCTTTCGATGATTTCGTCATTGACATTTTCTGCCAAACAATTAATAATTGCCTTTAAGCCCTAGGTTGTCAGTTATTTAAATCATTTTTCAGATTCAAGCTTTCACTGAAGGTTCATATTGTTTGAGTATGAGTTTCTTGGGGTTTCATTTATTTCTTATTTGAAAAACTATTGCTTTTGCATTTATGTATAATTTTTTAACGTCATATAATTGAGTATTTAGTTGTATTTATTAGTTTGTGCCATGACTAATGGAATTAGGCTAATGATGTTTATATTTGTATCCTTAACCTGGCTTGATATTTTTGTCTCAGATCCGCACCATGTCTGCTGTTCTACTTCGTCGCCTGTTGTCAAATGTGGATGATTTCATGTCAAAGGTGCATGCCCCCATTCAGGATGCATGCAAGGTTAAGCTGATTGAAGCTGTACATGGGGAACATGACAGGCTGATGAGCAAAAAGATTTGTGATTGTATTGCTGAGCTTGCCAAGTGCTACCTGGGTATGAAGCTATTCTAATCTATGTGCAGCCCGAGCTGTATTTTCTTGTTACATTGAAGCCTTCATGTAATATTAATTTTGGTGTGCATGAGATGCACTTTAAGCTTCTCATGAAACAGTGCTTCTCGTGAAACAGTGACATGTTTTTATGACTGTTTACTTTTAGATGAGGAAGGAAATAACCACTGGCCAGACATTCTAAAGTTTCTGTATGAATGCTGTAGCACTAACTCTGCTGAGCACATGAAGGAAGTAGCACTGCATATTATTATGTAGGTTGTGGCTGTGGTTAGGCAATTTATGAAACAAAATTATTGCTACGCGTGACCTCATTTTTTATCCTATATCCGTGAATCACTCAACTAACTTTTAATGTTTTAATTACATGGCATGTTTGTGCTGTTTTTATATGGGCATGGAAAGTATTTGAGGATTTGAGTAAAACATACCAAAAGTTCACTTTTTTCTGCAACATTAAGTCTTTCTACATTTGTCAGCAGGCTTGCATGATTTCTAGCATTTTATTCAAATACCGTCTTAATATAAGATTTGTTTTAGTTCATAGAAGTATATGGCAGGAATCATAGTTACAATTGCCTCAGCATTGTTTATTGTAAATGAGACTGTTGTTGCAACTATGCAAACTCTATGATTTACTTGTAGTGCATTCCCTGGAATCTTTGGTACCCAGCAAGATACATACATTCAAATTATTAAGGAGATGTTGCTTGCCTGTATCCAGCCCCATAATCCAGAAAAGGTACTCCCAAAATTTGGAAATTAACTTGTTTAAATGTTGTCTTGAGTTTAATAGAATACTTCTGGCTTAGAATGTAATTTTTCTAGTTAAGGAAATGTAGGTCATGGATGCTCTGCCGCTACACCAGTGCTACTTTCTTGTTTTTGCTTCCTACAAAAGTCATGCATTTACTGTGCAGTTAAATGTTGATAAGCGATATGAATCGATGCACATGCCTGACTAAAGATGTTGCAGAATAATTATTAGTGGTTTATTGTAAACATAAAGGGATATATTGCAATTGGTCTTGGTTTTGTCTTCTTTTTTTATAAATATTGAGTCTTAGCTTTGAAGCTGAGTGAAGTATTGTTTGGATTTCTGGTATGTCCGCTTCATTCACACGATTTCCAGCCGTGTTTGCCCTTTCAACCTTAGATGGTCTTTGCCTTGTGGTTTTCTGAGTTTTGTAAGTTTTGATTTGGTTATTTTTTATTTAGCCATCTAAGAATTATTTCTTTCAGGTTAGATTGCTGTCGGCCCGAGCTACCTGTACATTTATTACAGAATGTGTTGATGAATCAAAGTACAAAATGTTTGCAGACATCTACCCTGGTATTTTGGAGGTGCGTTGTCGTGCGTTTAGTTAGAAACCAGTGGTCTTGTAAGACATCCACCTTTCCAATTTAGATTTAAGCAGAACTGGTTTAGGAATAGTTTGTCAGCTAATTGTTTTACCTTCCTGTCCATTCATAGCTGTTGCATGTATTACACCTGCATATGAGCCTTAATAAGATATTTTTGGTTATATCCACTAACTTTATGTGCTTTGTTGTCTATTCAGGCTATTGGCATAGCTGTGAAGACTGAAAGTGATGACGCTGTTCTAAAGTCTTTTGTTGAATTAGTAGAGACCGCTCCCAAGCTTATGCATCCACACTTGCACAACACCGTCATTCTTATGCTGCAGGTATTTATTAATCAGTACATTTTCTTCCGGCGTGATGTTTTTCACATGCTAGCTTCTGCCTTTTTTTTTTGTGCTTTTCTTGTTTTGCCAAATCAAGGAAGTTAACTTGATTTTAAATTTTGTTATGGCTACTCGAAATAGACCTTTTGGGTAGGTTTATATATGGAATGGATGTAACCTCCCACCACCAGGGCTTTTGGTGGACCCTGTCCCACTAACTGGTCACACCTCGTGGTAAAGTCCGGGCAACAGTGCTACTTAGGACGGATCTGTGCTATACTGTTGATCTTTGCTCAGAAGGTACAACCATGGCAGGCAGTACAGATCCTGAAGAAGCACGGGCAAACGTGACCCGGGGTTCCATGTATACTCGCCTTGGTTTCCTTCGAGGCCTCGGCCGAGATGGACCCGACCATAAAACATGGCTGGCAGCGTGTCGACCTGCCGTCGAACAGCTAAAGAATCCCACATGAAGCTACGTTCAGGTTGCTCGAAACAGAGATCAATTGCCTAGCCTTTAACAAGACGCCATGTGGGCAGCTACAGCGGGATCGTCTATGACTTATCGCCGCTAAGTTTTAATGAATGAATAAATGTAACCTCCCTTCTCAGTTTCTGCAGAGACTGCTTGTATGGTGTATGTGTACATACATTGATAAGATATGGCTTTGATTTTATGTAGGTTGTGTCTAATGTTGAGCTGGATAACTCTTGGCGCCATCTGGCTTTGGAGGCAATTGTTACGATGTCTGAAACAGGTAAAACAGTTGCATTGATTGGCTTACTTCTGGCTGCATTTACCTCGTTTTTCATTGTTTATGTGTTTGTATATGTGTCTACTTCCCACCCAAATCTTCAACTTCATGAGTGGCTGCGCATTCATCTGTTGTCCACCTGCCTCTTTCGGTCTACGTGGGTCTGCCCACCTTGCTGAGTCACTTGCTGTCTGGCTTACGTGTCCACCAAGCTAATTATCGACTGACTGACTGACTGTTAAGTCTTTTATAGAACTTTATTAGCATTTTTTAAATGCCATGCTTGCTTACTGCATCAGCAAGCGCGAAATTTGTAGATATTAATTTTATAGTTGTGTCTGCTGTTTAGCCCCAGGAATGCTTAGAAAGCATGGTGGTCACCTGATCCCAAAGATAAGTAAGTTCCATTTTCCCTTGCTAGTTATAACTACCTATGTCTTGCTAGTTAGTTCTACGTTGTTCAATAAATTGATACTTCCTTTTTTCTTCTCAACTTTTAAATTCAGTTTGGATTCAGAGCTTTAGCCATTAGTGCTGCGCCTGTACAGTAGGCTTGTCTTATAGTAAAGATATCCACAAACCATGACTTGTAGTTCCAGAGATGTTGGCACTGATGGTTGATCTTGAGGAGGATGAAGACTGGAGTCATGGAGATGAAGTTGATGATACTGAAAATGATAGGTACGAAAGTTGCCTTTAATGCTACATGTATTAATATATGGGCATATGGCAGCTTTAAATACGAAAGATTTGAAGAAGTTAATCTAAGAATATTTTACACTATTGAGTGGTGTTTATGATTGCCAGATTATGCTAGTGATGGGTTATACTTAGGAAAGATTTATTGATGTGCAGATGTACGGTGGCGTAAGAACCTGATTGTGCCACTTGTGCATATTGCTTCTAGTAATGCTGTGGCTGGAGAGAGCGGGTTGGACAGATTTGCTTGTGGTGTGGGAGGGAAAACAGTGCTTCCTCACATCATCGCAACTTTGCCACCTATGCTGCAACATGGTAAGTCAAACTAATTCGTGCAATATAAGGTCTGAACTTGGCTGTGCCGTATTTGGTATTTTTCGCCGAACTTAATAAAATAAAATTTTTCGAACTTAACAGCTTCAAAAGTATTTTTTTAAATTTAATTTATCTTTTCGTTGGTGTTCAACTTTACAGCATTGATCGTGTTTACATTCTGTGATAAATATGTAAATATCGTGTAAAACGTAGGTGGTTTTGAAGGCAGCTTTGAAACTATTCCTTGAAATCTACCTTTTATTTTGGGAGGGTTTAGGCTTAGAGCAAATATTGCATTTATACTCTGCGATAAATTAATATCGCGTAAACATTGGTGGAAATATTGCTTGTTTTAGTAGTGCTAATTGGCATATTTAATTGGCTTGCTACCATTTTTTTTGTTGGGTTGCTTCCAAGTTTTTTTTTATAGTGAAATTATTTGTGTATTGAAAAATTCGCCAGCTCCGCCATTCCCCCAATGTCAAACGCGTTTTACCCTATGTTGGGCTCGTCAGTGACATGCGTGGGGACCAAACCCGGGTCACTTGGAGTGGAAATCAGAGCACTTATCGCTAGTCCACGAGAACTGAGTGAACTAGTGAGAACAGTGCACGTTATGACTTGCTAACGAGCAAGGTCAGAAGCATATTTACATAAATGTAAAGTTAGGTCTGGCCAAGAGCACCGAATACCGCACAGTCAGGCTCAGATCGTACGAACGCTAATATTTAAATCGGCCAAGTTACGAAATTCAAATGAAGACCTACTCTGACTTAAATGAGATTACGAGGGACCTCGGTATCTTCGTGGAAAGGTTGACCTTCAAGATCTCGGAGGTGGCGATTAGGTCATCGTCCTAAATGCACTGTCGACGAAATAACGCATGGAGCTGTCGGGAAATTTTTGCCTTCGTCTAGAATATAGCATAAATGATGCAAGACCGACCTTGGGAAAGCATGCCGTCTTGCAAAGATGTAAATATACCGAGGAGACCATTTTTAGACTAGAAATGTGACGATTTTTTAAAAAGTTATTTTAATTATTATAATTAAATTATTATAATTATTATATCATTATAATTATTTTTGTTGTTGTTGTTGTTATTATTATATGGCCACATCGCCGAGTGGATAACGCGCTCGCCTTGCAAGCGAGACCTTCAAGAGCGGCGAGAGTTCAAAGTCCGCTCCGGCCTTGCTCGACTCAGGCATACATCCCCTATTACTACTATACTATCCCTTATTAGTATTGTTATTCTTTGTAATCATTATTGTTATTATTAGCTGATTGGAGGTACAGACACGCGGCACTGATGGCGATTTCTGCTGTTGCGGAGGGATGTGTGAAGCAGATGGAGCCCCTTCTGCCCAGTGTCGTGGATTCGATTTTGCCCTTCCTCATGGATCAGCATCCTCGTGTTCGCCATGCCGCTTGCAACGCCCTTGGTCAGCTCTCGTCTGATTTTACAATTTTGTTTCAGAAGAAGTTCCATGACAAAGTTATGCCAGGTATGTATGTGCACTGAGGTTTTCTAATGTAATCTTATTGAACGTAAGTCTTGTTTTTCAATTTCAAGTTGCGACTGATCTTAAGTCACGGCTAGTGAGACTATTGTTTTAATGTGTTACTGCTATATTAGTACTACCGTATTGTTAATCTGTTTTAATTGTAAACATGGTATGACTGTTTTATTGCATAGCAAGAGTGTTGTCCTGTCAATCCTGTTCCTACGTACCAGTTTAGCAAACTGTGCCAATGGTTGAGCTTACTTAAAAATGCATGTTCGAACTGCTCCGATTCACATCGAAGATTTTCTTGATTAAACCGTTTGCGTGTGGAAAGCTTTTTCCCTGCAAACTTAGTGATTAAATTAAAAACAGAGTATGTTCTTCTGTTTGGGTACCTTACTTGTTGATGCTTCATTAGCCAAACATCCATGCCACTGATGATGTAAGTTGATCTCCTTGTTAGCGTCGATCATGCCTTTATGAAGAAGTTGAAGCTAAACCAGAAGTTGAACCAGAGGTTGTCAAGTGTGTGCTCATTTGCAGTTTGATGCCGACAACACTCACCTGCCACGACTCCCTTTTCTCGATGATCTTTTCTACTATATGTATGTATATATACATATATATATATAT
>QQSS02053212.1:0-18149 GCA_003687565.2 Craspedacusta sowerbii
ACACCTGTCGAAAGAAAAACAGCAGCTTCAAATAGGCTATGGATATAACTTGGACGCACGCACAACGTCATCAAAACAACAAAAATCATAAATGTGATGGCGCTGACTAAGACCTAAGTACGCCTGTGTGAACATGTTAAATGTTCTTTTCATTCGTAAGGCTTATTCATTCCGACAAGTTATCATCATGATTACCAATTTAAGTTTACACACAAGAATTAGCTGGTTGAACCAGGCAGTTAAACGAATAGCATGAACACTGATATGAAGTGCTAGCAAACAAGGTACGCAAGGTTGCTGAAGATAAAGGGGTACGAGGTAACAATTACCGGGGGAAAAAAATCTCCGAAGACTTAAACGAAGAATAAAAATTCAAAATCCAACGTCTTTCACGAAGTAACTTCTAAAAAGTTAAAATCATGAGCGAGGGCATGTAAGCAAAATTCTACACTCGTATGAAAAGAAGCCATAGCTCCCTCACAGGCAGATTTTGAAACAGAATTGAAACAACGCACCGTACGCTCCCACAACTCTTCCACCAGGACCAGTTCTGCCAATCGCTGAAACGCTGTAGGAGTGCCGCACCCCGACTGGAAGCCCGGCTATCTCGTAAGATGTGGTTGCTATGCTGGGTACCGTCGTGCAATTTTCTTCTGAATTGCCAACAAGGACGCACCATTTAACCGAGTATCTAACATCGCCTGGATTAGTTTGAGCAAGAACTGCAGGTTGCTCCCACCGCAGTAGAACAGACTGAGGGTCCGTGGTCTTTGTTTGGCTCAGTTGAACATTCTGCGGAGCCGATATAAGTTCTATTTAAATAGTAAAGAAGAAAGGTCACACACATCGCAATATGATTATCGACTAGATGTGCACCAATTGAATTTACCGTGACCAAAACGAAAACTCTCGGTGACAAAAATACTTGATAAGCTACGAAAACATCATACAAAATATGAAACAGTGCAACAACGCAAGTAGGTGCTGGTGCTGTTAGTGAACGAATGTCTCCACACGATCGCACTCACCAGCGCAGCACAAAATCCAGGCTTGACGCATCACCAGTAAAAAAAAATCCAATCCGAGCGCTTCATGGCGCGAAACACTCTTAAGCGGAATCTGGTACTCCACTGCCACCAAAAAAGGGGTTGCGACTCAGTACGCAGAACAGCGTTTACGTACTGCAACGCGTATGCCAAGGCCATAAAGGCCTTGTGGCAAAAACAGATACGTGTTGGCGCTTTGCCAACCCAAAAAAAGTGCATCGTTACTTAATTTTTTTTGAGACAGTTCATTAAGACGCTGCCGAAGCTAGTGGCGTACAGACGTCACGAAGAGTCGTAGCACGACTCTCCAAAAATCCCCAAGGAAGCATGCGATATTTTGCACTACGTGGTTCAATGCACACGCTAGCTTACTTTCCACACGTATTCACCTAAGCACAAAATCTTTAGAACTCCGCACCTTTCCAAAAAGGAAAAACTTGAAATTCAAGGTTTAATCTTGTATTTAAGTTAACTCGAAAATGAGTTAAAGGATGGAACCGTAGTCGAAACGCGCAACATACGATTGTTAACGCTACCATGTTGCTTGCAACGGAACCAGCCTTGAGGAAAATTACAGTTCCCAGAAAGCAGCTTTCCAGCAAAAAACGTTCCCCGCAAGCAACGTGTACCGCGAACACATCCTAGACGCACACAGTGGCTTATAACTTTCGAGATCCTGGCATAATTGCTAAAAATTTAACTAATTTCGAGTACTAAAAGTAAATGCATTCTGCAAAAGAGCATTACGAGAGAGCATTATAGTTACCTGGACAAGGATCAAGAACACAAGATGCAGTTTCCGCTCTGTCCCCAGTACAGTTCAGGCCATTTCCAGCTGGTTCTGGGTTTGTACAGCCTCGATCTCGTCGAACTTGACCAGTCCCACATGTGACTGGGCACACGGACCATGCTGACCATGAGGACCATCCACCGTCAACTATGAAATCGCAAATACTTGTTCACACAGACCTATACAATCCGATTACCTCGTGCTACAAGAAAATATTTACGACAAGCCAATATTACAAAAATAAAAAATCCAATCCTGACAGAATCATACCTGACGAAAATGCGGTTTCAAAACGACCAGTGTATCGGGTGAGGGAAGCATCCGCATTCAGTTTACTAAAAGCCTCTAGCTGGAAAAAATAGGCAGAATTTCTCCTCAACACAGGCGCGAAACCATCAACACAACTAGGCTGTGTGCCATTTAAACACGTCCTTAAAGTGACAACCATGTCATCTACAGAACTTTCTCCAAGATCTCCGAAGCTCCAGCTGATGTTGACACTTGTAAATGTTGGCGTAACGACGATGTTACGCAACGGCTCAGGTCGCACTAAAATAAACAAGTGCAATTAAACTCATCGTCGTAATAAACGGGCGCCAACAGCCATCTTAAACGAGACCAAGCACAACCCCTTTCTCCACCGCCCACATCGCAAGTACAAGGGCAAGGACGAAAATAACGAAGCTTTTGTCTTTACCAAATAAACGCGTGGAACTTCTGAATTGCTTGGCAGCACTCCTTCCCGCAGCATTAACAGCTTGCACTTGAACATCGTAACTTGTGCTTTCTTTAAGGCCTTTAAATATATAAGACCGGGCTGGCACAGGCACAAATACAGATCCAACATTAGAAACTGTGATCAAGTGCCCGGTAACAGCACTTCCAGAACCCGGAAACCAGCCGATCGTTAAGGAAGTTGACGTCCTTTCAGTTAAAAACGCACTCGAGGGTTCTCCAGGCAAATCTAGAAACAGGCGCATTAAGTTTCAGAGAAACAAAACCTTTATAGAATGAAATATAACATATAAGTTTTACGCACTTGCTAACTGCCTAGTGGTTTTGACACGAAAAATTGTTGGAAGAACTTGCATATAGCCACGTAGTCTTCTTCTTCCTCATTTCCCTAGTGACGATAGGGACGTGAAACGTGACCGCCCTATCGCCGCTGTTGGTCTTTCATGGCCAGAGGGTCAAGCGGGGGTTGAGCGGGGGTTAAGCGGGGGGGGGGTTACAGGCCTATGCTAGAGGACACAAAACCTCCTCTTGTATCTGATTTTTGGACCGGCAGTCACTAGCAGCTAACTGGGAGGAGTTAAAACCGCATATTTATTGCAGATAGACGCATATTAATGCAGACTTAGCGGACTAACTAAAGTAGGGCCCAGAATATGCTACGAACAGAGAACAACTTACCCAACTCATCAGTCACAACTATTATTTCCACCGGCGAGCTCAACCCATACACATTCCTCCCGTACACCATAAACGTGTAAGATGAGCCAGCCTGCAAGCCAGTAGCCTCATACACGCTCGCCGAGCCAGGGACGCTCGCTTCTTCGACGGTGTTATTAAAAACTTTCCGAAATATGTACGTGTCGATGAGTGCGGATGCGGTCCATTCGAAACGCGCCATGCCTGCCGAAACGCGGCTGACCTTCAGGTTGAGAGGCTGAGGAGGGACGCCTAGAATCACGTCATGCCAATCAGTCAATACATCGCTTGACAGAAAAAAAACTCGATTGCAGACGACGCAGTGCCAAATTACAAAAAACGTAACATCTCCATTAACGCAACAAAAATCTCATTACACGATTCAATTACTTGGAGAAAGAGGAAAGTAATTCAGCACACGCGGCAACTCAAAAGCGAAGCTTATCGACAAGACGAGTATCGCCTACCGTTATCAGTGCTTTGCTCGATCAGAGGCGACCAAACACCAGCGCCAGTAGGATTCAACGCTCGCAATCTGAACTGGATTAGGGTATTCCTTTGCAGACCAGACACGGTGTACCGGGTGCTGTTGGCAGGCACATCAATAATGCTGCCAGTGCTAACAATATTCAACTGATACATGCTCACTCGGTCTGTCGAGGGGAGCTGGTCCCATGCAACTGTCAGAGACACGTTCGTCTTGGAGATCACGCGGAAGTTTGCAGGTGACGTCACCGGTGGCCCTACATAAACACGCGATTTAAAAGCGGCCCAACCCGAAGTAGCGAGTCATATAACAAAAAAAAAACAATTTCAACTTGAATTGAATTAAATAAATCGAGAAAAACAACACAATAATTTAGAGCAAATGCGAAGAGTAAGGCTATGCTTACTGCATCTGGGGTCAAGTTGCCTCTCATCTGTTAAATCTCCACAATCGTCTACTCCGTTGCATACTACTGCCATAGAAACACAAGCTCCACTGCTCACGCACGTCACTTGAGATGTAGCGTTGCACGAGTCTAAAAGGACCATACTTATATAATTATCAGAAAAAAGAAAAATTTGAAAATTTCAAGCTAACAGCCCAAGTTTTCGAATGAAAACAATAGGGCTATATGATATTGGCTGTATATAGCTGTGCGAGAAAAAAAGCGAAGAACTTGTTTCAGATTCGCTACAATGAGTATCACACAAGGCATTCTGAAGAAAACGACTAAAAGTAACAGACTTCAAGGGCGCAACAAGCAGACATGCTCCAAACCAACCTCTAGACGCTGTCGTAAAACGTGTAACAAATGTCCCAGCCAAGTCCATGGCTTCACTGTACATAGACACGACGACGGCATAGCTAGCACTCGAGTTCAGACCACCATACTCGTACTTGCGAGGTAACGCCTTGCTTGCTAATGCCATGCAAGTGTCTGCAGGAGGATAACTACGGCAAACTTGAACGTCATATAAAAGCTTATCTGGGTTGTTGTTCTTCAAGTCAGACGTCGGCTTATCCCAACTGATAAGAACACGCGAAGACTCGCGCATTAGAATCGGTTCAACTCGTACGTTCAAAATGCTTGTAGGTACACCTGCAAAGAAGCGAAAAAAAATCATAGGTCATCGCTTTGTACCACTCTTCGCAAGCGACCGCCTAATTGCTTCTATAAAAAAAAAAAAAGACATCACAAAGACTTCGTCCCGTGAAACTTCCCAGTTTGAACTCGAAATAGTGGAATGCGCAGCATATCCAACACTTTAACGCAAACCAATAAGTTGATAGGCAAGGTATTCAAACAACGAGGCAGCCAAATAGGAAAGAAGCAAACGCACGCGAGCAGCAGTTAGAAAACCGCTTACCAAGGTCCAATGTAGTAAATCGACGCTCAACGCCGACACTGTATCCTGCAGGGTCCTTAGCCCGAAGAGCTACCACGAACTCACTGCTCCTAGTCAATCCAGTGAATAGACGCACTGTTGGCTGTGGATCAACCACAAATGTTTCTTCCTTTGATCCTTGACTGATCTTGATCTCGTAAAACTGCACATTTGGACTAACTGACGCATTCCAACTCATTCTGATAGAGTTCCACGACTGATCGCTGAACTCAATGCCAGACGGAGGCAAAGGACCAGCTAAATTCAAATGGGTCAGTCAGTAACTTGGGAAGCGCACAAAATGCCACAGCAACTAAAACACCTCCCAGAGCTCTCACCAAGAGCATAGACTTAGCGCATGAAACAGAATACCAATCGTGGCGAGCTTAGAAAGATACCAGTAATGTTGCACAAGCCCTTGAAAAATTTGTCAGCAATTTAAAGAAGCATCAGATATCATGGCATGTTTAGGAAAGAAAGTTACCAGGAATGTTGCACAAGCCTTTGAAAAATTTGTCAGCAATTTAAAAAATAGATATCTGATGTTAAGGCATGTCTAGGCAAGAAAGTTATCTGGGACGTTGCACAAGAGTTAGAAAATTTGTCAGCAATAAGAAAAATATATAACAGATATCATGGCATGTTTAGGCACGAAAAATATCAGGGATTTGCAAAGGCTTAGAAAAAGTGTCAGCGATTTGAAAAATCTATATCAGGTACCATGGCATGTTTAGGCAAGAAAGTTATCAGGGACGATGCACAAGCCTTAGAAAAATTTGTCAGCGATTAAATAAAAAAAAGTTCCTACCGGTTTGCGCCACGTCAGCGTCAGACCATTCCCCTTGGCCAGATCTATCCACAGCACGAACAGACACGGAATATTGCGTCCCAGGCTTTAAGCCAGTCACTTCCAGAGAGTTCACTGTGGCTGACCGCGTCCTTGCTATGATCACATCTGTTTGATTAAGTCGGTTCACAGCCCTCACTTCGTAGTAGAGAATGTCAGACCGACCCAGCACAATCTGCCACGTGTAAGTGATGGACGAAACAGTGAAACCAGAAGCTTGCAATCCAGTTGGCGAGCCAGGCGTGCCTGTAACACAAGGCGATGTTTTAATCATTAGGCAATAGATACGTTGCCACAAGCTATGGTCTTCATATAAGCGTGATCCCACGAGAAACCCAGTACTTTTAAAATGCAACATAGAGAATACTCGTTGGCTAAAAAAAAAAACAATATTTCAGCAGTCTACCATTGGAGAACACGAAGGTCACAACTTCCATCTATGATATGTGAAAAAAACTTACTGAGAAGTATCACAGGCATCGCTACTGCCCTCGTTGCAGCTGAATTTTTGGCCTCGCAGATGTAATCTCCCTGATCGCTTTCAGTAGCAGAGCTGATCTCCAATATAGAAGCCGGTTGACCATTTACAAACGTGACGTTTATTCTGCCCCCGGTAGATAACTCTTGCCCATCTCTAGCCCGAATCCATCGGAGTGTTGGCACGGGCCGGCCGTCGGGGGGGATGCATGTCAATCTAATTGCGTTGAAATTACTGATAGCATAGAACGCTGCTCCGTCCGCTTGGACGAACGTCGCGTCCATGTCTAGAGGCATGCAAACAAACGTTTAAGAATTAAGGTAAAAACACAAGAGAGAAAAAACACAATACAATGGAGGCAGCAGACAACAAAGACGCTTTTAACCAATCCTGCTTAGAGCTTGCTGAATAACAGGTATCAGCCGCACTATCCCTTACACGAATTACAGGCCGCATCACCGACCGCTCTATCAAATCCTGTAGGATACTAGGAAGAACTAACTCTTAGGAAGAATGATCAGAAGTTCACACAGAAGCAACACAACGCTCATCACGCATGATGACAAATTCACAACAGCAACGACGCAACCTTCGCTATCCATGACCACTTCAAAAGAGCGCAGGAATACTTAATAAAGAAACTTACATGCAACAGTCACCGCAGATGGGCTACCACTCGCAGTTCCAAGAGCATTGATCGCAGCACAATAATAAATTCCTTCCGAAGAACGCCGAGTGGCGCCTCGAATGGTGAGTTGCCAGCCATCAGCGGACACTAAATACATGGTGGAATTGCTGACAAGAAGACCATCTTTATACCATACAACTGCAGGGGGTGGCAGGCCAGTTCCTTGACAAGAAAGAGCAGCAGTTGCTTGCTCGACTATTTCCAAGCTTGCTACTGAACTTCTCGTGATGACTGGCGCAACAGCTGTAAAAAATGAATTTTAAAAATATGCAAATGAATTTAGAGATAGCGGATAGATTCGTCACTTTTCACTCAAACCTGTCAACTGCTTGTCACATACAGGTACCGCACGTATCCTAATAAAACACATCACCGCAGCCCGGAGACAGATCGGCTTCTCAAGCGGCGACAGAAGGTTCTAGCAGATCAAATTTATCGTCGGGCAAGTTGACCCGAACGTACTATGTATTTCTTGAATCAGAGCATTTACATCACGAATACTTGAAAATTTGAGAGCGAAACTTGCTTACACGGAAAGGAATCGCGCAGCTCGATATCTACCAAACTACACAGAATCCCAAGCCCAAACCTATCCTCCAAATCTCGAAGAGACTAGCGCAGAACGATGCTCACTTAGAACACCGACCGAGTATTTCGCAAAGCGCATTTAGTCCTAAGAATAGACCGCTAGGAGGCAAAGGAATCAAGAAATCCATACCGACTTCGATCGTAAAAGCTTGCGATGCCGGGCTCGGCCGTCCGGCCGCATCACTGGCCGTCACCTGAAGCGAGAAGCGGCCGGCCGGACGCAAGTCCGTGAACAGGAAACTCGTCGTGTTCGTCAGATAAACGCTCGTCGTACCTCGCTCGACATCAGTAACACGCAGAATGTACTGAATTCTATCTGGCCTGGTGGAGTTCCACCGTAAAAATATACTCCCTCCAACTTGATTGTACATGAAGCTAGTCGGCGCAGGGGGTGGGCCTACAATTAGAAATGCAAAAAAAATAAGGCTAAAGAAAATTACCGAGACAGTCGTGTGAAAGGTCAGGTAAGTCGGAGACAAGAATCAGACTTTTGATGATCTCCATTTTGATATGAATCGGAAACAATCTCTTACCGAGAGCCGTGACTTTAACTACGTGGATTTTATAGATTTCCAATGCATCATTAGCACCAAGGCATCCATATTCATGCGCTTCGTATACGGAAGCCGCCCGGTTAGTTAGAACCCAGTACTCCACTCCGTCTATGACTTCCATCTGACCCGTGATTCTCCCGTTATAGTCATTAAAGGATATCAGCTCGTCTGCCGTCATGTTAGCCCAGTAAGGCGTAGTAGTGGGAAAGCCGATTGGCACTTGACACAAGATGCGGAAGCTGTTGAATCCAGGCGCATCAAGAAAGAATTTTTCGGTGTCAGCAAATGGGAATACAGTGTCCAGGTCTAAACGACACAAAAACATTAAGTTCGTTTCGTCTGAAAATGGTCCAAGAAAGGACTAAAACGTCACAAAAACTATTATTAGCTGAAGATTTACACATCGAGTGTCCTTATTTCGTCCCTAAAAACATTAACAGATACAAAACATAAGACATGAGTAAGGATTATTGCACAAAGCTACCTTCAATACAAGGACACTAAAGCAAACTCAGAAAGTTCGATCCGACAAAACCATACTTCGCAAGAAAATATAGACATGCTGCACATTAATATACTAACATATCAATGACCAATTATGGACACTCTCAAGTCTCCACAGAGAATTACGGCAGAAGACTTACGTCTGGAAAAAAAATTTCGCGCTTAGATTTGCGAGAGAAAACAAGGAACAGCATTAAGCTGGCCACCGTCTCAACAACAGAGAACAGCCGAAACCTCGAAGTAAACGGACAGAATCAAATAAATCGCAAACCTAATCAGGAATGCTACTTACATTGCACTCGAACCCGCGACAAAGTGCTGTTAGCTGCCCCTTGGGTATTGACTGCACGACACATGTAAAAGCCATTATGTCTAAAACGATCTCCGTTCGTTATTCTTAAGTTTGTACCGACCACAGAAAAAGTCCTATCGCTAAAGCTTATCATAAGGCCGTCCTTAAACCAGGTTACTGAGGCCGCAGGTCTGGCATCGACGACACATTCCAAGGTGACGCTTCCATCTGTGGGGAACTGAACATCCGCAGCAGGACTCCTTGTAATAACCGGACTTGTAAGCGCAGCTAAATAAAATTATCACGCTATAACGAGCTGAGACAATACAGCTACTAAGAAGAAAACGATAGAAAGCTAAGCTCAAGCTTGAAGATAACCAAGTTAACTGCAAAAAGACAAATATATGGACGGATCCAATCGCTGCAGATACAAAAACCCAATTTTCGACGAACTGAAGCAAGACAGAGTATTTTAAAAATAAGGAAAACACGTACCCAGAGCAATCAGTAGAGGCTGCGACCATGCTCCGACTTGATTTCCATTATCAATGGCCCTTATAACAACAGAGTACTGAGTCCCAGCTAATAATCCCCTGAGTTCATAGTTTAATGGGAAGCTGGCTTGAACAAACCTACTAACGACATTTGTTAGAATATTCGTGGCCCATATATCGTATCGGCTTATGTCAAAACGACCTGGCACGCCATCGTATGCAATAATAACGGAATCTGTCAGATAGGAAGCCACTCTTAACCCTGACACAGCTTGCGGGATTGCTAAACGCAAGCGGAAAAAAAAAACATAACAATTGGGCATCAAAAAGATTTCCAACATTATAAAATAGACTACTTGCAACTGCGATCAGGGTTGGATACGATAAAGTTTAAGAGCACACCGGCACAACTTGAGCTACGCTAGACCATAATCTCGAATAAGAAGCAACAGTCTAGGATGACCTTTCGCTCTAAAATTATTCTTGTTAAGGCAATCACCTAGGATGGCATTCTTCATTCGTTCGCCAGAAGAAGTAACCTAACATTCCGGGACTGGAGTTTTAAAGTAGTTGCAGCAGGTCACGAAAAAGAATTCGAAAAACACTTGAAGGCATATGACGCATGAAAAAGTACGCATGTAAGTCGCGCTTCCTTCATGAGATACTGTCTGAACTCCACCTACCGAAAAGTGAAATCCACGAAGAGGCACTTCGTATTCCAGCTTCATTTATTGCCTGCACAACATATTCTCCAGCGTCGTCTGCAGTCAAAGACCGCATGTCTAGCGTGTTTGTAAAACAATCGGTTTCTGCAGGGTTAGCGTCGCATCGAATCTTATCAGCAGCGCTCTGGAACAACGCCACGCTGAAGCGTGCATCCGGCTTGATCTCGACACCTTTGAAAAACCACTTGATAGTAGGGAAAGTATTCCCCGTAGGCTGCTTGAACGAATTCCGAATGAAATTGGACGCAGAATTATAAAACGACTGGTTCCGAGGCAACTGCCTAAAGTCCCCAATCCCTAAACAAAAAAAGGAGATATAAATGCGGCAATTTTCTATACTAAACATTGCCTGCCTGTTAGCTAAATAACGAAGATGAAACTACGATACGCCAAGACGAAACAAACTTTACCGGTCTACTTACAGTAAATGACACTGGTGGTTCTTGATGAAATCACAGATCCCAATGCATTTCTCAATTCACAAAAATAGACAACATCATGGTCTACGCCGCGAAGAACACCTTGCACTGTAAGGGTGTATGTGTCTTCCCCACTAGGTTGCCTGGAGACGGTCATGTCGAATTTTTCGGTTATATTAAGCGCAACACCATTTCTGAACCACGTTGCTGACGCAATGGGTTTTGCTTGTGCAACAATACTAATGGAGTACCGATTTCCCTCGACAGCAAAAGACGATGGTGGAAGATTCCGGGTTATGAATGGTGGAATTTCAGGATCTGGAAATATTAGGGACACAATCAACGCAACTTGATGAACATTGCCAAGCCAAGCAACGCCGGGCAGCGCCCAGCACATCAATTAGTGACAAATAAAAATAAGACAATTACGTAAAATATTTACTGATTCTCAACAAATAAAGATTTACTAACTTATTCGGATTGTTCGGTCTGCCGACCAAGGGCCTGTTTGGTTTCTCCAATCAGTAGAACGCAGAGAGAACGTGAATGAGTCATCTATCCTTAAGTTACGGTAATCTATCTCCAACGCTCTAGTCTGATTTGTCACGGTAGCACCCGTTTGAATACTTGTCACCTTCACTTCATAGTACTGAATATCAACACGAGAAGCATTCCATCTCAGGCGAAAGCCGTCGAAAAGCAAAGTGATCGTCGGTGAATCGGGTGGATTGGGAGGCCCTGCAACAAACAAATTACAAGTCATCTGCCAAATTCAAACAAAGTCAGGCTTTAAAAATAATACAGGCGAACATCTCATATTTCTTCTTTAGTGGCCTCCTCTCTGCCATTTCACTTTTGAAATTTCTTCATTGCTTATTTGAAATTTTACGCCTTGGAAACTTCTTCATCGTTTAGATAAATCAGCGAGTTAAATGTCGTTCCTTAGTGACGAGATCAGCGGTTAGTTAACTGGATGCAGTTAAAGCTAAATGCATGCAATGCATCTACGCAATGGAAGTCTCCCCCCGTACCCAAGGCTAAAAGTGAAGTGAACTCCACCGGACTTTCTTAAGTTCATAGACTAACAGCTTTACGGGAAATCGCGTCCTTAACATTCTTAATATTCGAGGACCACCCCTTAATGCAGACCAGAAACAAATGACTAATGCAAGACCTTTACTTGGCATTCTTGAATAAAATGTGTGTGTAGAAACGATGTGGAAGCAGCTGTATACTGCCGTAAAACGTCTGGTTCGAGAAAAGATTGCAGGCATTTAATTGCACCTACATTGACACGGCAATGCAATGGTCCACAACTAACAGATTTCGCCTTGGCCAACAACAAACAGGTCTACAACTAAGCAAATTACTTTACAGCCCTGTTTTTGAATGCACGCAAAACACATGTGACTGCGTCAACCCAGGATTACAATAGCATTTGCCGATAATGGGTAAGAACAGCGGTCAAACAAACGCTTGGACAGCATTTATAACCAACCAAACAGTTCACATGCTTACCAAAAAATGATACAGTGAAAAACTCTTCACGCGTTCCGGCCTTGTTTGTGGCTTCGCAAGAATAGAGGCCAGTATCATTAAGTGTAGCATTATATATTTCAAGCCGCCTCCAATCCAATAAGCCAGTCATAGCGATACGCGGTCTGCTTTCGAGCAACACCCTTCCATCGCGCTTCCAAGCAAACTGTACGGAAGGATAACCGTCAGGGACTTGACAGAACACTCGCACATCTCTCCAGCCATCAAAGTTGTAGAAGAACACATTTTCCGGCTTACTTTTGAAAGCACCGAGGGCTAAATACAAAGACATACAATAACTATTCATATTAAGAGGGAAAAAAAAAGAGTTCAAAATACGGACATGATTACATGTCGACAAATCTAGCATATATTAACAACCCAAGTGCAACAAAATATCTAAGTAACCTAATGTCAAGCAGATGAGAACTGAAATCGAGATCGTGTCTAGCAAAATGCCAATTAACAAACGCAGTTATGACGGATACGCATGAGTACAGAACAGGTACGACAACAGCACCCACAAGGCTTTTAAGCCTTGACGGCTTTTATCGGCACGTAGCAAGAAAGCAGAGCAAACACAAACTGCGTCCTCAGAACCATACCAACAACTTACTTGCAACTTCAAGCCGAAATCCGTCACTCAATAGACTGCCAAACTCGTTTGTAGCGATGCACTGGTAAAGACCATGATCATTTGGATTATTCGGGTTCAAGAGTATAAGAGATCCGTTGCTTGGGAGGGCAATAGAAGCGTTTTCTCTCAGCGTTTGGTTATGTCGCAGCCACGTGATTCTGGATTCAGGTCTACCTTGCGTTATGCAGCTTAACACGTATGGCTCCTTCTCCTTTATCTGCAGAGACCCTGGAGGGGTTGTCTGGAACATCGGCACCGCCACTAAAAGCAGAGAAGAAACAGGAACATTCACCGGCCACATACGCAATTAAATCAGATTAAAAGAATAAAAGAAAATAAAATAGGCAGCAACATTCGCCTTAATTGCAAACCCACCTTTTTATTGATATCATTTCATTAACTTGAAACGTACTAGCGGAGTACAAGCGGGTATAAAATCATAAGTAGATTGGCAGCAGATATCAGCGTCGGAGAAAAAAAACTTACTAGCATTAATTTCCTATGGAAAAGCATACAGTCACAAAATTGCTGGTAGCTAAAAACTGGTCCTGAACACTGGTAACACAGCACTGGTAGCACCTAACACAGTAAGGTAGTCAATAGACTGGCTGACCCTCTTCAAACAAACAAGACATTAAGGCCGCAAGAGTTTACCATTTGTCATAGCAAAAGCTTGGAAATCAAGGCGGCTTCTGTACAAATCACAAAAACCGAGAAATATCCCAAAACACAAGCGTGTCAAATACTAGCCTGTTGTGATTTGCAGATCCGAACTCCAGAGGCCAATCTGATCTGCATTATCAACTGCACGAACTCTGAACTCATAAAAAGAATTGGAATCCGTAGGCACTTGAATAGAAGTGGTATTAGTTCTAAAAAATCTCTCCACTAAGAAAAAGACCTTGTTAGTCCGGACTTCGAAGTAGCTTATATCTGGGCGATTTGGGATGGCATTCCACCTAAGCTCAGTTCTGTCGAGAGATTCTCTCATCACAGTCAAGCCAGTGACGGCAGAAGGAAGAGCTAAACGAAAAGTTATTAATCCTGAAAGGCGACAACACAATTAATGTACAGAACATACAGCTTCCAAAGAGGCTATGAATTCCCTCAACGTATTCAGAATACCTCAACTATTGGAGCTCATTTAAATATCTCAAACCACAACAACACGTAACATCGATGTATTAGGTACGTGAAGACGTCTTGAATTTAAGAAACAAGGAACTCCTGAAAACATAGAATCTGGGCAGTAAAAGAATGTAAGTGTGAAGGGAAATATCACTCACATCCCACGAACACTTCAATAGCAGCTTGCCGTGTGATAAGAATGTTTGTTGCATTGCATTGGTAGGTCCCGGCATCTTGCTGTGCTGCATTTCTTATTAGCAACGATTCGTACTGTAGTCCATCTACGATGGTCTGCCCGATCTGAAACTTACTCGACGCTGATAGCTGAGCACCGTTTCTTAGCCAGAGGACGCTGACGCTGGGGTTGGAATCCGGCGGAATGCACCGAAGCAGGACGTCCACGACTCGATTCGAGTAGACGACAGAGCGAGAGCTCACGAACTTGAACCGAGTGTCCATCCCTTGAGAAAATAAACACCAACGCTTAGATTCGCTGTAGTTAACCTAAACTTTGCATTGGAAGGAATAAGCGGTATTCGCACGTAAAACTATCCCACTAGCACCGCATCTAAAACAGCACTAACAATACTATACTTACAAAATATTACTAGATTTTGGTTGGAACTTCGAGCCACTCCAAGGTTATTTTCGGCCACACAAGAGAAGGATCCACTCATCTGACGAGTCAAGCCCGCGAGTTGCAGACTCCCATTCGATAGAATCAACGCTGGAAATGGTAGCGGCACATTGTTGAACTGCCATTTGATAGTCGGTAGCGGAACCCCCGTCGCAGCACAACTAATAATGTGTAGCGATTGTCCTTCCACGCCAGATGCCGTAGGCGAGGGTTGCAGGGTAATAACGGGGGCAAGAGCTAAAGAAAAGCAACTTAGCTATGAAATTTTCGGTCGCAAAAATTATACTTGTAAACATCGAAAGAGCTGAACAGTAGACAAGACCTGCCGAAGGCACAGAACGTACCTGCTACAAACTGGATGCTGGATGAAAATGCTCCAAATCTACCACCGCCATCTTTTCCTCGGACGGCTGCTCTGTAGGTCTGTCCTTGCAACAAACCAGTCACCGTAATGCTGAGGTTTGTGCCAGAGACATTGAGCACGGTGTTCGACAGAACATGCGTAGCCGCAAGCTCGTACGAACTTATATCAAGGCGGCCCAGTATACCGTCCCAAGTGAAGGTTGCCTCGCCAAGAACTTGACTCACAATTTTTAGATTGCTTGGCTGTCCAGGCAAAGCTGAAATACAAAAAAAAATTTTAATTGAAAAGTTTGACACTACTGTCTTCACGGCAAAAGGACTTAACCTTGGCTGACAATTTTTCGATTAGTCAGCTGTCAGGAAAAGCCGGCATACAAAAAAATAAATTGAAAGAATTTACACTACTGTCTTCATGCTACTATGACTTAATGATTAGTTAACAAGTACATATCACTCCACAGCAAAATGGATGTAACTGTGTAAACATAACAGAAATATGCTCTACATACGAATCAGACTAAGCTGGCTAGCGGCTTTCCGAATCTGTCCGCTCTGAGAAGACGCGACACAATTGTACAAGCCAGCATCCTGTGCGGTCAGTGAGTTGATCTGCAAGCGATTGTACACACTAGAGCCATCGCGAAGAACATCAGTAAGGTACTTTGAGCCGGACGTAATCGCTTGGCCACGAAATTCCCAGGTCACAGTGACTGCTGGATACGCCTCAGGAGGTTGACAGAGTATATCCCGAACTTCCGCCGCGCTACCATAAAAGAGCTGGCTCGGCGAGATAAAGCGGAAGGTAAATCCCAAATCTGAAATTCAAAATAAGGAAACGCACTTGCACACCTTAGTAATGAGGACAACAAGTTTTAGACTTAAATCCTAATAAACACAGTCACACAACATACCCACTCACACATGCACATGCACACGCACACGCACACATGCACACACGCATACACACACACACACACACGCACACACAAACATACACACACAAACACACACGCACACACACACACGCACGATGCAGCAGTTTTGAGCAAATGCTATATAACCTTAACGAAAGCCTAAGCTTCCACGAAAATTATAATCAATAAGTGTTGCTTACAGGCAACTTGAACGGTGATGTTGTAACTCACTGCCTCTCCAAAGCTGTTCTTCACTTTACAATAATAAACGCCTTCTGACCGGTTACTGCCTCTCATAACGCTGTTTATTTGTAGTGTTCCGTCAATCTCTGTATCATTTTTACTATACCACAATCCGTAAGCAGGTCCGGAGGTATCAATTAGCTCTCCGTCTTTATACCAAGTGGTAACTGGTCGAGGATTTGCATCCGAGATGCACTGAAGCAACCCAATTCTTCCCTCTTCGAACATGACAAACGATGGCGAAGCCCGGACTACTCTGGCTGGAGATACTAAATATGTAAGTAAATCTCTCTAAGCCACTGCGCGCTAGAGCTTTAGCAACAGGCAATTGACCTTTGCAAAGATCGGGGATACATACAATTATGCTTAATACTAGCGGCATATACGACAGCCATTGAACCCAGCAGTCAAGACTCCAAGCAGGCAAACAAACTAAGATATACTAGATGAAGAATTTCTTAAAAATAGATCACATTCGCAAGCATGATCGATCGGACTTACCTGCCCGCACTAAAATAATATCCGACCATTCCCCAAACAGAGCAGAACCTCGAACGCGCACTTTTACATTGTATTGCAGACTATCCTGTATACCAGTAATCCGCACCATGTTTGAATCACCGGCGGTTACAACAGTCCACACACGGGACGTTTGGAGCTCCGTCAGATGTACTTCATAGTACATTATACTGTCGAGCGATGGGACGCGATCCCATGTTAACTGTATTGAAGAACGATCTTGATCGGTAACTACAACATTTCCTGGAGCAACCGGAGTACCTGGAGGAAAAAAAAATAATCACAAAATAATCGCATGACCGTCTTAGATCATGCACCAAACCCATAGCTTAAAGCTGTCTACATTACCAAAACAACTTGACCGAGGAAAATTTGACCTACCTAGCATGGTCACAGTAATATTTGCTATCACTTCACCAATCTCGCTAACAGCTCGACAGACATACAAGCCAGCGTCGAAATGAGAGGTGGCATTGACTTCCAGGACAGTAAACTCGACGCCATCAATCCCGGCTATTCTCCTCACAGTCATCCTACCAGACGAATCAGGAAGGGCAACTGAGCCTTTAGACCATAAGATCACCGGGCTAGGCAATCCCGCAGGTGGAATGACACGAATTCTGAAGTTACGAAAACCATCGACATCGTAGAAGAAGACTTGTTTATCCGCAAATTGAAATGCTGGTTCCAGATCTGTGGAGAACAATAAGCAACTGACGAATTTGACCGGTACCGCCGTTATGGAAAACTTTTTTCCTTCAGAAAAATTAACAATTTTACCAAATCCTTAGCTCAAAAAAAAAAACAGGCCAAGCTATGGTAAGCACGATAGCGGAAAGGAAAACAATAAATATCTTGAGCGAAACAAAAGAGCTCTTACATCTGATGGCAAAATTATAAACGTTGCTTATCACTGAGGCATAATTGTTTCTGGCGCGGCAGAAGTAAACTCCATCCGAAACACCTCGCTCCGCATTAACCACCTCCAGCGTCAGCGAGTTATCTGGTAGACTAGTCAACTTGAATTGTGGATAGGACGCCAAAATTATCTGCCCATCCTTGTACCACTCCAAGTCTGGCTTAGGACTACCGCTAGCTTGGCACTTCAGCAGATAACTGCGACCTGCAGTCTTCAATTCCGCAGCAGGTAGGTCTACCACCGATGGGAAAGCAGCTAAAAGGGCAACACACATCCATTGAGATACATACCAATAAAACACATTATGATATACATCCCATCCAGAAAAATTGCCTAAAACGCCTAAATACATCGATACATATATGCGTACATAGCGATACATAGCGATAGATAGCGATAGAGAGCGATAGATAGATAGCGATAGATAGATAGATAGATAGATAGATAGCGATAGATAGATAGATAGATAGATAGATAGATAGATAGATAGATAGATAGATAGATAGATAGATAGATAGATAGATA